>JADANM010001810.1:6912638-6928657 GCA_026213755.1 Eurema hecabe
TTTATGTACTAGTGAAGTAGTATATTTGAAGAAACGTTATTTGAAGAACCGTGTATTGTTGAATTGCGTTGTCGACTCTTGTAGTAAAACGAGACGAAAGAGGTTATGTTGACACGGGAGCCGCAACTATTTGTAAGTTACAGTCTAGTATTTTCTCTACAATGTTGTTATTCGTAAATAACTATTAAAACTTGCGTATACAAATATAGCTTACTATTTAACTATTGAATACAAACGTTCTGGTCATTATTTCCTACATTAATTTTTACCATAGGTTAGTTATTTAATTAAATTAAATTTATGTATATATGTATTAGGTACCTAACCGGTAATGAGTTCCTCGTTGCATAAAATTTATATAACGCATAATGTTTTCTAATTTCCATTAACGACTGTTAGCGTGCCTAGTTAACAAACAAGTAAATTAGGTAATAGCGACGATGACGACGTTCTTTGGTTATTTCACTTATTTGCATTGTAAACATTTAATTATTAGCTTGTCCTTGACATAGAATTCCGACCAAAGTCGGCAAAAAGTAATTCACATTTAGAGTTTATCATTTACTACGTTTTTAATTTTTATATATCTTACACATTCACTGCAATATAGTATAAATAATAAATAAATAAAATAAATAAATAAAAAAGTGTTTATTGCTACTAAAATACAAATTAAAAACATTATAAAATCAACACATACAAACAGAAACGTAGCAAAAGGCGACATCTCAGCTAATGCTATCCTGAGAGCGAACCCTCAGGATAGCGCTGGTTTTCAGATGCCGATTATTATCCATACAGTTTTTGAGCAACTTCGAATCGATATAAAAACTTTTTTGTTTCTGTTTCGATAAATTGATGTACGATCCGATTCTTCTAGAGTATATTTAGTCTCATAGCTTGGTTAGATTTATCAAATATCACCAACAAAACTAAGTTCTGCAAAACATTAAAAATACATCTACTAAATTGTTAATCCCATAACCTAATAACTATCAATGTAATGTCTTTTATAAAATACTACCTAATGGTTTGCAATCACACCCACAGACAAACTGTGAAAACAGTTTTGTGGGGCCCTGTTCTTAGCCCATAAGATAATTATAAATGTTCTTAATAAATAAATTAAAAAAAAAACAGTATCAAAAATTTTCGATATATCGACGACGATTGCATTCGGAGTAGCTGCTCTGATTTTGACTAAATGTGAAGTTTTGATTTGTTAAACAAGAATCATACAATAGAGATTGATGATGTAAAATATGAGGAGGAGAATATTTTATGTAATTTTAAGATTTCTTTTATAAGTAAAGTTATAAAGCCATGACTCGTTAAAGCTCTATTTATAAAATCGTATGGAAAAATAACGAAGAAAGTGTCCTTAAAATGCTATAAATAGCTTCAATTATACCATTACGCATGAAAGCAAATTATTGTTTTTCAATAAACATTACGTAATTTTTGCAACGCCTCCGGTACAAGCGCAAACAATGGGCAATTGTAATCTATTATTCTCTAATAAGACGCAAAACCTTTTATATGCTACTTAGTCATCAAAGAAAAAAGTGTTATTATTATTAATTGCTGGTTATTTACAACAACGCTTCATAACACTGTTGCGATTTCTTCTGTATCTCGTACCGTCGTACGTCATAGGTACGACGGTACGTACTTCTAACAATAACAACTACAATTCTTACTAGATCCAAGTATTTATTAAATAATTATCTTAAGTTTAACTTGCATTAGTATTTATGTTTTTTCCAATAACTAATAATATTATATTAATAATAAGTATACTATAAATTTCAATTACACATTCGAAAGCGAAATTCGTGCTGAAATTAACGTTAAATAATAATTGTACAATAATGAGCAGTGACAGAAAAATATACTTTAACATCTGTGTCTAACATTAGGCAACATGATTAATTTTAAAATGAACAACTATTAAAAATCCATTTATCGATACAAACATTAAAAAAAAATGTTTTTTCAAGTATAAGTACTATACATTAATATTGTTTATTTTTAACCGTGGTAAGTAGATATTGCAGTTAGTGCATTTTGTAATTTTGTAGCACAATAGATGACAACTTTTTATACGAGCAACATTTAATCAAACCTGTCATTGTTTTTTTTCTAAATAAAGGGTGTCAATCACCTTTTAGTGTCATTTAAATACTGTTTGTTTTAAATCCTTTGAGTTTTAATTAGAAATAAAAATAATGACCACCTGTTAATCTTTTGAGAATTGTCATATTGTTCTTATTTTGAAAGCTTTAAAATATAATATATTGACTAGCTGACCCACTTCATTGGGCATAACGTTAATTATCCGTTTCGGTTTTTCATATAGCATATGACACTCAGCAATAATGTGGCTTTCTACTAGTGAAAGAATTTTGAAAATCGGTTCAGTAGATCCCGAGATTACCCCTTAAATTTAACAAACACCAAAACGTTACTTCTTTACAATCGTATTACTTTCGTATCTTTTAGTAATATCTTTAAAACGTTCAGGTACTTAGAAAACCCTATTAATTAAACAGTATTTATCCAACTATAGTTAACCAAAGTATATAAGTTACTTTACTAATGCATGTTACACGTTCAACGCTTATCAGAACTTGAACACAGCTTATCTCTTACTTCCGTTGCGTCTCGGTGTTCGGTTACTGCGTTAATCGCACGGACCAGCGTCGTGTATCAGATAAACTATTCTTTATTTCTATTTCATAAACTTTATGAAAAATACCTATTCATAAGCTCTTAAAACTTTCTGACATTGACATTGATTCCATAGAATGGGTATGTGGAACTAAATACATAAAATATAAAACCATGAATACCGTTTGAGCTTGAATGAGTATAATAAAGATCATACAAGCGAGCTCGCGTTACAATTGTTCAGGTCTACTTATACGTGCTTTCAAAATTAAAAAGCCCACGAGTACGGTGACTGTTTGTGGTATGCAGAACATATTGTTCATAATGTAGTATTTAAAGTTATTTATAGTAAAAGCGGGTCAGGTCGCTGGCCCGGCTGTGTCCCGCGTCGGGGCAGGGAAAGTCAGCCGAGCGCGGATACTAGTTATAGTTTCCTTTTTGCAACTCGCCACTCGGTAGTCGGTACAAACGGACACGCATGCGCGGGGCGAATCGTACGTCAGTGTTGCGTGGAACTGACGTTCACTTCGGACGCGTGATTAGCGCAGTAATTTGTGAAGGATTAAACGCGGTGTGCATATGGATATATACAGTTGGTGTGTGTTCCCAGTATGAGCGGCACGGGGGTCGCCTCCCGCGGCGCCGAGTCCATGTCCCTGCCCACAGACCTGCCGGTCAGACTGTACATGCGAGCGCTGCGCCAGTACCAAAAGTTATTAGACTTGAAGCGATTCACGTCAAAAGATAAAGTAAGCGGAAATGTTTTCATCTCCTACGAATTGCATTATTTGCATTGCTTAAAGCAAGCTTATTATTCGGGACGTGCCTGATGTATTATAATTTATCCTCGGTTCACTCACCTCCGTATAAATAAAACCCTATTCAAATAAGTCGGTCCCTTAGTAGTATTTTTTATCAGTGGGCTGGGTTCTATGACTTATTAGTCGTGGTTATAACTAAAAACTCTTAAAACCGGTCTGTTTAGATTGTGGAATTTTAACATAACCTTAAATACACGCTAGGTTGACCTTTCTTAACTTTGTTTAATGTAGGTCCATGAGGACTTGAGAGGTACCTATATATTCTGAGATCTGAATTTATTAAAATAAAACTTTAATTTAATTGAAACAGTGGTATTGTTTTATTTTCTAAGCATATACAGTTGTATTACTAGTATCTTTATGCGAATGAAACGTGAATTTATTTCAATATATCTATGACATCGAGTTCATTCACAATAATTCAAATCGCTTTTTGTTAGAATATAAAGAATATGAAAATATAAATTTATTATTGTATCGCTATTGTCGATCATTGTTCTTATTCGAAGAACTGCCAATTTAAATCTTAATAGAACGTGATTCTATGAAACCAGCTAGCATTTCGGACGTCACAAATCTTTAGATAGAAATTCTTACAAAAGCTGTTTTTCGAGTTTCCTTTTGTGGGCAGGTATGTTGTAAGCGTTCTTGCGCTAGCTGCTTCGGTAGGCACGGCATGGCACAGCACGTATCACGTGGGCTGATAACTTGGTAACTTTAATACCTAGTACCTACTAGGCCACTACCTACATACGCTATGACCGTGAAATATTTTTTTACCTCATGTTTTCTTCGTTTACCGCCTAATGACTTTATGAGTACATATCGTTCTTTGCCTTATTTACTTTTGCAATCGAGCTGGTATATTTCATATATAATAACCATTATTTTCAAAATTATTTAGGACACTGGGAGTGAATGGTAACTTACATGTATACATAAAAATATAGTTGAAACTAAATGTTCTTTAAGTTAGATACCTAGTATTCAAATTTAAAGCGTCGGACTTGGTTGTTCTTCACATTTAAATACACAAGGCGAGTTTGAATGGCATTTTATAAGCCGACATTGGCGGGTCTTATCCGTAGGTACACGTAAAGCAACAGGCTTGGTAATTGTCATTATTAATAAAGGCAGTTGTTATTTGAGCTTATATATAGTATAATATATGAATAGTAAATACTTATCATGATAAAAGAGCAAGTGATCTTCGTTTTGAGGTGATTGTCGTGTACTTATAATAGGTAGATACGTAATTATGATTAATATTCTCGCGTGGGATACGATCATACGAGTGACACATAGCTCAATAATATAATGTTTACTTACAATGGCGTTTGTTACAATATAAAGTATATCTAGTAGATATGTAGATCGAGGTTATTATCGGTGTCGTTTTCATACATTGTTTAGTTCATGTCACACGAGATTGTATGTTGATAATATAAAATACAATAGTTAGCATTATGCACTTGCTTCTTCTCGTATAATGTACCAAGTTTTTAAAAAAGAAGATATCTACTTTTAAGCAAATAACAAAACGCTCTTTATTTGCATTGTACAAAGCAGCTTGATAAAAAGTTCGTGTTTTGTATCGCCATGACGCATATTTCAATTCTGTTATTGTTAAACTAAGCCGTTGCAAACGATGAGGTAAATCATATACAATTCAATTAAGTTTATAATATTATAAAGAAGATGCAGACATTTTGCTCGCAAGGTCGACGAGTAGACGTTTACATTGCGTTTCATAGTTGATGTGCGTACACGGCAAAAACACAAGAAATCAATGAAAATCAAAAACGCTCAGCGCTATAGAAAAGTATATTATTACGTTACATTGTGTTTAGTTAGTTGTCTTATTTATATTATCATTCTTATAAAACTCTTCTCATTTTCACGTAGGTTAACGTACTTTGCTTACCGCTCCGTGAAACTAAATTGTTAAGAATAAACACGAAATTAATACAAATATAGCGTATATTATATACTTACTATAAATTTCACTTGCATCAATACAATACAAATAAAATATTTTAATATATTAAATTCTAGGAATGCTAAAATTAAATTTCAAAGGAAATAAAATTACCTAGTATTAATTCTGTCTCGAGGTGAAAATGAAACTGATTTCTGTCGCGTTTAAATACAAAGAAAATTAACATTTGTTCCACTTTCTCTGTCCGTCACCATTAAAATGTCTTTGTTCTCTACGCAACATCACTACTGCACTATTTTTTTTCTAAACGGGTTGAAAATGATGAGACAGTATTACAGAACAACAGTTTTCGAGTGTAAAACTTTACTCACTTTATAAATTTTGAGCTTTAATGATTTGCTTTTTTCTTTCTAACAATTTAGTTGTTTATTTTTAATTGTTAACATACCATGGGAATGGTATTTATCATTAATAAGGAACAAATATATTCTGTCACTTTATGCGCATCTTATAGTTATTTATAAATATTATATTAAATTAAATACGTTATCTTTCTCAAAGCAATAAAATTAAGATTATTATCAATTTGCCTTGCAGTGAATTTATTATTCTCTTTAATTACTTGACGTTATTCACAGTCTTACACGCATTTTTGAATATCTTGTACCCGTGACATTGTTTAACATCATAATTATTTCCAGGACCTAGTTGATTTAAGAAAGTACTTTATAGCTTACGCGCTTTTTGCTATTCTAAAGGTTGGCAACATGGACTTAGGCGAACCTTCAGATCAGTTGAAGCCATAATGAATACTTTAAATAAAAAAGTAAGGGAAGAAAAATTCAAGTTTTTTTTATAACTATTCGTTAAAAAATCTTGATCACATGTTCTGACGTTTTATATTAGGGAAGACTAATCAGTTACAAAACAAAACAATGATGAAAAATCTAAATAATGTTGTCCAATAAGTAAGTATAATTTGTTACGTTACACAATAACAATAATATAGTCGTATGATAATTGCGTTTAAGCGTGATGATAACGGTTTCGCTTCAACTAAAATAGAATATCACAAGTATTGTTAAACATTGGATAACCTATGCTACTAAATTTATACTTTCAGCAATTTGCAACAAAAATAATATATCTGCCCTAATAATTAATTCTAATTTCAGTATTAAAAGGTAATAATAAATTATTTGTCATTAATATATGTATAAAGCTTAAAACTTTTTATATATAAATAAAAACCCTCCATGAACATTAATAATACTATTCAAGTTTTGGTTAAATAAATGTGTTGATTAATGTAATCAACGTTATTTGTGTATTGGTATCATTATAGTTTATTAATGTTACCTTATAAAAATATTTAGTAAAAGAAACATTATACATAAACATAGCTTAGGCCTTTCTGCTGGTTTCTTCATTTGCTAAGATATTTTTGACTACGCAAATGATCAGACGCAGATAAGTGATTGAAGATGAAGCACAATATGCTTCGAATTATATGCGTGTTGCTATTAAAAGATTATAATGATAATTATCTAATTAAATATATTTTATATATAATTTCTATATATTTTGCCTAGAGTTGTCATTAAAAAGATATTAAAACATTAATATGTATCTATACATACTAATAATATAAAGTTGAAGAGTTTGTTTGTTTGTTTGTTTGAACGCGCTAATCTCAGGATCTACTGGTTCGAATTGAAAAATTCTTTTTTTATTGAATTGACCATTTATCGAGAAAGGTTTTAGGCTACATAACATCAAGCTGTCACTAAAAGGAGCGAAGATATAATGGAAAATATGGAAAAAACGGGGAAAATTATTCATCTTTGAGGGCTTCCTTTGCGTGCGCTGCGAAAACGGTTCAAGATACAAAAATAATATGTATGAAAGAATTATTCCTCTTTAAATGATCTAAAAAAAAGTCAGCAACAGTATATGTCTATCTTCTAAGATTGACTCACTATAACATAATAATAGAAATAGATCCGACGGGGACGAAGTCGCGAGCAACAGCTAGTATAATATATAAAGATACACTCATGAAATAAACAAGTATTTCGCATTAATTTATAAAAGTAATGTTTTGCATAACAATTAATTGTAACACTTCAATTTAATCAGTATGTAAATGTATCTGAAATTTTCAAATTGTAAAAAAATTAATGTTGACAGAAGCACAATAATTTATTCTAGTTTTTCACATATCATTTAGAAGTATTTGTCCACGTGTCTCTGAATCTTTAAAAATTCCTATTTATTTGTTTTAATGTTATGAATATTCAAATCGATCGGCTTATTAAGTCACGATTCACGTCAAGGAATTTAATTTATACGAGATTAGTTAATAACGGTAATTTTAAATTGCAATTACGTAATTTTTGCTGCAATAATTGATTTTTAATTAGAATATTTACTTAACAGAGTAACTTTCGTATTCAAGTTACTTATAATGCGTAATTAATATTGAAATAAGTAATGAATTGATATTTCCTGAGAATAAATAACTAATAAAGATGTTAGTTGCAATCAAAACCTTTTGCGTCAGATTGGATAATACAAGCGGAAGTGATCGCAAATCATCCACCTCGCTTCCTACTTGGCACCTTTAACCCGTATTTATGCAGTCGTAGACGTAATACATTTTGCATGTATTAATTAAATTATAACGATAACATGGAAAAAAGCTTCACGTGGATCGTAAATCGTAATGCGGCAAGACCACAATTAAAATTACCGAATTACCCAGCAAACTGCGACAAAAAATAAATGCCCCACAAAAACCCTCATAAACGTCACGTTTGAATATTTTGTTTTATTGTATTTTACTTTTCTAAAAGCTATTTCTTACCTTAAGGTGGATTGTTAGAACAAGTAAACAAGTAAATTTGTTACCAAGAATTTAGCAAGCTTGTAATGAAAATGATGACACACGATAAAACCACAACATACGCATTTTGTAATAAAACTCCAATAATTTCCGCTATTGACTCATAGCTCCGCGTTTCAGGCTTTCTCAATACATGATACATACAAATGCTATATGTATAGTTGTAGGAGAATATCACTTTTAAAAAGGTAGTCTTCTTCTGCATATGAATATTGGGATAAAATGACTTAAAATGTATATCCTAACATATGTCTTTGTATCATTTTTATATAGGTAGTTAATCTTGTTCACAAAATAATGGGGTTTGAGATTTTACTGTAACTGCTAACTAATCCAAATAACTTAATGAGTGCGACAATTCAAGCCCACCGCACGCCTTGCACCCACTACACCATTTAGCTTCGTAGCTCTTACAAAATGTTCAATCAATTCTAGGTATCCCTTGAAGATTTTTGCACGTTGTGTCCTTAACGTACAGGTAACCACTACTATTGTTATTGTGGTTTTCACGTGTGTTTTACCGTGTAAAAGGATAACAAATTTGCAGAAAATGATGACGAACACATTACGTTATAATTTTCAAACATAACTGAGTAGTGAGTCGCTAGCTCATAGTAATAGATATCTAGCTTCCTACTAACGTTGGTACCTAGTACTACCGAGTATGAATGAATTTCAAATTCATTGGAACGTGGAATCGTTTAACTTAATACTGGATTGTGCGAAATATTTCGATACCAGTTTCAAAGGATTCAAGTTATTTATAAGATCAACTATAACTATTCGGAGTACGTGTTATGTGACATTGTCTTGAATCAAAATTGAGAATGAATTATTTACTATCCAAGATGTTTTAGTGGTAAAGAGAAATCCACATAGGGCCACTTCTTGAAAAAAAACTATAAATTATAAATCGACTTATTCGTACTGTGTCTACTATTTGCAGACTCGGCACCGTTCCTAAACCTTTCAGAACTTAACCCAGACAAGATCCATTCTCATCAAATGTCATTCAAGCTGCACGTTTCTTCACTTATAGTTGAAACAGATAATTTCTGTCACGTTGGGCATCATGCAAGGCGGCGCGGCGTGGGCGCGGGCGGCCACCGCGCTCCGGATGCACTCATTTGGGTCATTATCCTCTATGTTTAACGTTTGACGTATTTCGTCTGTTTCTTATGTTGTTAATGTTAACGAGATCCTGGTTTGAAAAAATTAACAAAAAAATTGTTGTTAAATATTGTAAGATTTATATGTGACAGGCACTACAAATTAAACTAAAAATTTTGTAGATAGAAATTAAAAAAAAAACTAGATCCTTCCAGATTATTCACCGATGTAGAGCTTGTTAATTAATTAAAAGATAAAATCTCAGGCGCCGAGATAGCGGTCAGACGCCGGGTTAATATGAAAAACATTGTTCAAATTCTTTAGTCTAACGTCAGATCAGGTGCAGTACAGCATACATGAATGTCTAATTAGTGTTCGGTCATAGATTTAAGTGGAAATGAATCGGATGAGGTGCATAATAAGCAAACTAATAAGGATCTGATGGCGCCCGCGAGCGCACGGATCACCTGTAGGCAGTGAGCAGTGAGCATCCAAGGACATACACGAGCCAGTATTACACAACATAGCATTACACATACACCAGGGAACTCGAAATTAGCCCATTGAATTACTCGTGTTTTCAAATTACGAAGAGGTTGTTACGAACAACAACAAAAAAATTGTTACGAAATGTGCATGCGACTTTACATAATAATACCATAAATGATGAAAAAGATTACCCGAGATATCACTCAGTATCTAGTTAAGTCACATTTCTGATTGTATTAAATTGATAATACATTCAGTTGCGACTGTCAACTCCCCAAATAGATCACCACAGCTCGACGGAATATAAATAATTAAATGTATAAATTTAAGTATTACTTTTAATTACTTTTTTATACTATAATGAAAATGATTATAAAAACTATGACGCACTAGTTGCAAGTCGTGAGTTTTAAAGAAATGAATGAATGTTTCAACATAAAACGTACACATGTTAGCAAAAAATACAGCTGTACAAATTTGTTTTTATATTGATACCGACTATGTAAGCTGTCGCTAAACAAGAAAATCAATAAATTGTTACTGGGTAATTTTCACTACACATCCTGTAATGTTACATGCATTTCTTCAGCGCTCAGAGAGAGTGCGTGTTGAGAAAAATGGTTACTCTTTAATTTAGCTTTGAAATTTTTAATTTAACTTTGATTATTTAATCCTAAGAACGTTTGTTTGGGTTTTATAGAATGAATACACGACCATTAAAGGCTTGTTTTTTAATTATATTGAGGCAACAAACAAACTTAAACCAGAATCCGATGCGTGATGAAAACGAATGGCTTTCAGGACCATATTATTTTTCGGAAACCTCACCGACTTGATCTGGTACTATGTGACTTCGTTATACTAATCGCCCATCGTCTAAAACCGCCGGAAAGATAGTTCATAAAGCTTTAGGAAGTTTCCTATTTGTTGTAAACATTCTGATTTCAATGTGTACATAGAAAGCTATGAGGTTGGGATTTAAAAATAATATAATATAGAGATCCAAACTTTTTAAGGCCTCTTGACTGACGGCGCGGGCGGTTGCAAATAAATGTTGATATTCGTTTTTGTGCTCAAACAATAAATTTGAACGGAAAATGTCGAAACATTTTTGAATAATGTGAAATGTGACGCACGTAGTAGCCTTGTAGATGCGCCCTATTTCGTAACGAGACAATCAACTGCGGACAGAAACATGTTGCTTTGTGTCTATACCATACTTGTATTACAAGTGGCACTTCAGCATACCTACCTACTACCTAACCTCTTCATGTTTTGTATCTACTGCTTTTGTAACGAACCTATTATTATTCAACAGCTAAATGTACATATTTGGATACTTATTTTGTTAATAATACTTTTATAATGATTACAAAAGTTTCTGAGATATTATATTTCACGTAAATGACTGTTTAGCATAAAATTATGTGTGTACTTAACTGGGTACATCAATCCAACTGGATTAAGCCCGGGAATGACACATAAGATATTATATTTCACTTAATTCCGGTATTTGCAGTTAGTTTCATTACGGATTGTTTATGGGTCAGTATTACCGTATTGTACTCCACCGTATTGTGCACCAAAATTCGATTCGTAATTTGGTCGTGTATATTATGTATAACCGGTTTCACTGGCGCTTTGATAGACCTCGATCGAATGCCTGGGGCGATGACAACAAAAAATATAATTCACTTCAATAATATAATCGAATATCAAAATATAAGGTCGAATCTAAGCATTGTGAAAATGCTATAGAACACTATTATATACATTTATTTGTTAATATATCTAGACAGGATACGGAGTTAAAATATAGCATATTTAGTTAGTTAGGCTGCTTATTTATGCTGATATGTTGCATCTTGTTTGAACAACATTGAACTTTTTTCTTAAGTATTGTTAGAAAAAAGGGAATGGTAAGGGAAAACATATTGTAAGAATTATCACTCTACATTGTTATTGCGATGCTTACTATTCACACCATACATTTTTAGCAAATAACTGAAGTTTATTACTATCGATTTCCATATCAAATAATTTCACAATTTCTCGGTTCTTATCGAAATGCAAGTCGTAAAATTTAGCTCACATGACCACAGTTTCATGCCTGGCTATTCCAGTACAATGTTATCGGCAATAAAACCATTATTATGATTCCCATGTGATCTTATCGTGATAATATACTTTGTGCACTCCGCACTTACTGTTCGCAGTGTTTTAATTGCCATATTGTCCAGCCACGTTGTTGGAGCGATGCACTACGTGATCCACAATATAAAACAGGTTTATTATTCAGTCTCGGCAGAAACACTGTGTTTATGTATATGCGTTCGCTGTTAACATTTTAATGCATTTGCTCTCGAGTCTCGGCTCCGTTGTCCTCAAATCGAAGGTGCCAAACACACTCGCTATAAGTTCCGCCTCGGATTATACTTCGTTAGTATTCGCTAATGTCAGTTTCCGCTTGCCAATATAACAATTGACCCCGAAAACGGACAAGGAGCTGATTATCCTTAAACAAGTAACATATGCCATTATATGTAACAGTGTGCTTTATTTCAAAGAGAAGCAAACAAGTTCCAGATAGGCTGGGAGTGAAATAAGTGTAGGGAAACCACATTTTGTATTTCGTTAGATCGTAGCAAATTACGATTGAATACCGATACTGTATTAGACAACCTGAGCTTAAAAAATATTGCTCTAAACTTTTTGATAAAGGTAGAGCCATCGACATAAAACGACCGTAATCGAAAATAAAACCGAAAAATTACTCGAGTTTCACTTACAAATACTGCTTTACGACACTTTAATGACACTTAGTAGAAATTAAAACGTGTAGGTGTTATTTGGGAGAAAGTGGTTAAGAAATTTTATATGCGCGTAAGGCTGACTAATAAAAATAATTCACCTGATTTCGCCCACTTGTTTCAATGTCGATTCATTATTACTCACTTGAGGTAGTTGACTAATCAATTTAATAAGGACACTTTATTTTGTAAATAATTTTGCGAATAGTGATTTTGTTCACCAATTTTGATTTTATCGTATGTATTCGAGTGTTTTGCTATATTTTCGGTTTCATTAGCAATGCCATAAAATACAAATGATTTTTCAAGTAAAGAATGTTACGATTTATATTATGTGAGTAATAAAGAAACAGTTAAGTTAAAATAGGAGTTTAAAAGAATCGTTTAATGTGGGATAGGTCATTAAGAAGATATGATATGGATTTAGATGTGCGTAGCGCCTGACTCATGGTAACATTGTTTAAAACCTGAATACAGCACAATCGGTGTGATCATTTTTTTGCAGCTGTGTCAACAATCAACAGATACCATTTGCGTGCTCGATTTCGTTTCACGTCATGAGGCCAATTTGAATACATTATAATATACATGTTATTATTTTATTAGCCATTAAAATATGCCATTTTATTGGTTTCCTGACAGTTATATATTTCTCTTTAAGCATGTGACATGTATTGTGTAATAAACGTCTTAAATAAGTAAGAAATTTAGTTTTACGATATTATTTTATATATTATGTATATGTAGTATGGGACCGACACGTGAGGCATAGGCAGATACCTATTATATGTAGATATAATGGTTTAAAATCAACAATTGACGTATTCACGTCTTTTTCGTAAAGCCCACAATAATTGTATTTTATTGTGGTAACCTTATTTAATTACTAAATGTATTTTACTAATTATAATGAAATACCCAGTATAGAAAAACTAACTAAAGGCCGTGTTCTCAAAAAATAATCATTTACAGCATAAAACAGTAAAACATAATATTCAGCAGAGTTATATAAAACACATACTTATGTGTAGAGTTTATTATTTAAAACAGATTTCTCATAAAAATGCTGTTTGACGTCATACTAACACTTGATAAGATAACTTTTTAATTAAGCCAAATGTATTCTAATTGATTCATAAATTTCGATGGAATACTCGTTTTTCTATAACCGGTAAGGTATATTATTATATGCACCCGCATTGTATGAATTGTATAAACTGAGCATAAAATGTTAGCTGGCGCTAAACACATTTAATTTGCACATACAGACACGATCATAAGCGACTGCAAACATAGGAAAAGTACGAGCAACAATCTTGTCAACGAAATGACCATGCTCCATATTACTGTACTAGCCACTGACCAAGACAACGTTACAGTCACAAAATATCTTTTATCGACCACTCGTTGTGAATTTTACGTAGAGTTGCGTATAATTAGTTGTGATATAACGATCATCAATAAAATATATTATGCATACATTTGACCCGTTGGCCGACAAATCAGGATAAAAACAGTGCAATTTATATGCGGTTGCGGCCTCCAGACAGTGCATAAAGCTACTCGACGTCTGTGCATATAATGCACTCAATAGGGACGGATTTTAGATAAAGGCTACGGGAATTGCATTACCTTATTAGTAGCATGTCTGTATTCTCTAATTTTCGTATGGATCTGTACTTCTAGTAGAAACCTGGTAGCTCCTGGCAAGGAATGTATAAAAATAATGAAAATTGCTCATATCGTTTTGAAGCGTATTCGCATTTAACAAACCAATATTGCTTCTTAGTTCATTCTTGCGAATATAATTCTTACTTTTATTTTTAAAGATTTCTAACTGTCATCAAAAACATTGCACCCTATGTTCTATTAATTATAATGTTTAACCAGCTAGTTTAATTTTCAAGTAACAACTTTATAAATTTAATTAAAAAACATTGATCTTTTTCAGTAAATCCTCTTTGATTCTGTCAAAAGTAACTCGAATTTTAATCTACTCGAAAACGGTTTATGTAATCTTGAACCATTCTCCTACTTTTGTTAACTCTATAGCTATCGTTCAATTAATAAATAATATATTATAATAATATTATTATTATAAGGCAAGTTATTTTTGTCGGTGAAATTAAATTTAATGATATAATATCCCCGAGATTTTATTATTTATTTTAATACTTAGTAACAATCAATGATACTTTATAGTAGGTAAATTTTATTAAAAAAACTCTTCTCTCTTGTGATCTCTTCCAGATAATCAAGATGGGAAGAGATACATATAAAAATGTTTTTTAAAACATTGAAATGGATAATTTTAAATTTGTAAGAAATTTCTTGTATAAAATCGATAAATCCGGCCCAGCTCGAAATCCATAATATGCAGTACAATTTAATAAAGTGCACTAGCTTTCGTAACATAACCCTGACCCATTTTACAATAAAGGGGTCCGAAATTTATTCATCGATCTACCTTTACTTCAAATTATGGATATACATATATTATTTAAGAAATTGTCAATTCTTTTTGCTTGCTTTTGATTGGGTCCTGCATAGTATTTTGGAAAGGATATTGGATGATCAGTCGTATTGATTACGAGTTATGTAGAGTATTTTGAGAAGCATTTATGAAACATTTACTCGTTTTCATACGTTGCAATTTATATAAAAAAGGATTTTCATATCCTGTTAGAATTTCGTATTAGAATGCTTTTGGTTTATTTTCTTTTTGAATTTTTACCATTCTTAGATTTATGTATACTTAATGTCATCGTCAATTTTCGTAGGAAGTTTCACAACTTAATTTTTTTGTAAAGAGGAAAATTTTGGCTTAATATAGCAGTTAATTGATAAATTATAATATTTTTCTGGTTTCTTTTAGTTATAAATCGAATGGGTTATATCAATGGCGCTATTTACTATCAATGACACATGTTGTGCTCATCACTGGCAGATGATAAAATCAAATTAGAATATGTTGTTTATTCTTAATATTAAAGCAGGCCTGTTGTTGTTTGTATTGTGTAATACAACAACATGCGTGTACACTGTATACTTTACACTACAAACAGCGTCAGTCGTCAGCCATCAGGATACGTTTGGATGCGGATCGTGTCTTCCCTTAACGTCACGACGGGCTTTGTCTTGTAAACAAAACGTTTACGTCATTCTAATGTCCTGAATATACTTTAATATCTCGCTATCTTGTAACATACTAATTATGAATAAATAGAAATAGACTCAATAAGTTGACTGTTTAAATGGGTTCTATGTATTCGAAG
>JADANM010001810.1:6943266-6955590 GCA_026213755.1 Eurema hecabe
TACAAGTTGTATGGGATAGATTTTCGTAGAGAACCGATTATTGATACGTAAATAATTTCGTAAAACTGTTTATATTTTAGATGCAAAGATGGAGCTAAAATATTAACATTGCATCAAGAAAAAATCGTAAAACTTCCAATGTGTGAAAGTGAACTGTGCCCAGTGAAAACTATAAAGGAATATTACCGTGATTCGTTGGATAATTGTAATTTTACAGACATGTGCGATGTTTCATAACTATTTGTTATATTATGAAAATTGCAATTTAATTGTTGTATCAGTGGATATATTATAAATATTTATTTTTATAAATAAATGACCGAACAAAGTTTTAATTGTTGTTTTATAACGAATTTTGCTGTCTTCTGGGTTTTTCTTGAAACAAAACTATTTTAAAGGATCTAGTTTTTACTACTATCGTATATCTTGAAAATAATTCACAGCCGAAAGAAAATTTATTCGATAATTGGTATTGGAGTCCAATTTTTAATTTTAATTAAAATCCTATTTATCCTATTTCGAATGCTTTTTAAAGCTCTTGTAATTTTGTAACATTGATTAAGGCCCATATCGTAAGTTGGTAAACGTTTTTTTTTAAATACACAACTTTATGATACATACCATATATATCACGTAATAGTAATTTACTATTATAAAATTATTGTTATTATTTTTTTTATATTCCTACAGTAAAATGTTATAATATTACATCAGATACGTAAGTATACCTACGTAAATAAATATAGTATAAGAAACCAGAAAGCCACCAGGAACGGCGCTAGGCCCAAGCTACCGGTGTTTAGGACAGCAGAAACAGTAACAACCTGACTAGGTTTAAGTAGCTCCGTATTGCTTTAACTTGAGAATCAGTCTACGAATTGTAAATTTACAACTAAATACTCCTTCTATACTGAATCGAGAACCGAATTCTATATCGTAGAGTACGACAGGTTTATGAATAGAATTCATAGATTCAATGATAAAAAATATAAGAAAATTTTAACTTTTAGCTTTACTACGATCAAAATTCTCTTTATTAAATGAGTATGCTACGTTTCTCTTTTGTCACCTATCCGTTATCTACTGGGTAATAAAAAATAAATAAAACTAATAAGTACATGACATGACGCCAGGTAACAATGTTACGTAAAACAGATGACATGGGTTACGAGCCGTTTTACAACTAGACATTATTCCTTTCATAAAGCTACAGGCTTTACAATGTACAATTTTTCATAAAAGGTCATAGAGGTGGGTGATAAAACTCGTCTAAGCACGGCCATGCATAAACTGCGAATGGGATACATTTTGCCAACATAACAAGTAACAACAGCTATACTATTACAAAGAACAGAATAATATTATCTTCTTTGTAATTTTGTTGTTTCTAATTGTTTGTTAATGAAATGAAATTAAGAAACAATGTTCAATCAAGTAGTTTTTAAGAAATTTTTAAATAATATTTGCTTCATATTTCACCCGCGAATATAAATAATTTTGAAATCATGGATAAATTATAATTGTAAGTACATATTATTATTATTATTACATACATTACATTAAGTGCACATAAAAGTGCTGATCATCTAAAAATAAGAAAATATTGTTTTTGTTTTACCTGGAGTGAAAGTTTCTTGCGTATCATTATACTTAAATTAATAAAATAAATATAAAAGTCTTTATAAAAATCTCATATCTAACACTAGAAGAATATTTGCTACTCTATGGTGTATACTAAGTGGTACCTAAAGCATCCATAATTTAAAAAAAGTCATTGGCTACTTGTAAACATCCTAGCAATGTTGCCTATTGCCGAACTAGTGGCGAGGATGTGCAAAATTCCTTAAAGTCTGATGCAGTCACGAAAGGTTTAACCGCTATTGGATCCTACCCGCAAAATGATCGTAATCAAACTGTAATCTGCAAGTATAGTAACTGTAGTGTATTCGTGAATCGTGGGCATCTATTAGTTCTAGTCAAAGTTTACCTATAGGTATGCTTTAATGCTGAGGCATCTGAACAGTACATATTTTAAAGATAACTTACAATCATGATTTAGACTGAAACAAAAAGCACTTAACTTTAGAATTTATGGATAAATTTATGACAACGTTGAAAATAATGTTACGAGCATGACTCTTAAAGAAGTGATTGCCAGTTCTGCAATAATAATGTAACCAGGTCAGGTTCATTTTAAAATCGTTTACAAATTCGCTACGTGCTTTTAGAACAGTCTGACACTTTATGACTCGTTAAAATTAATATACAGAACAAAACCTAATGACTCATATTATAAAAGGAGCTTAACGGATATATTATTTTAATAACGAAACGCAATATTATTATTTTAATAACGAAAATACGAAACATTTTCCATAACGTCAGGTTATAGCAGAAGTTTGGTCGAAAATATAAGGATGAATAATGGTTCTTTTGATTAATAAAGTTAAGGCATTAATATTATTCTCATTTTAGCTAAAACTTTGTATGTACTAAAACCTATACCTAATGTTGTGTTACTGTTTTTATATAACTTAAGTGTTTATCTTTACCCTAGGTAACTCTAAACTTCACAAATTAATAAACCCTCAATTGACCGGTTTATTGTTTTGTGAGAACTCGATTAAATAATAAAGCATAAATGATATATACTTACAACGTAGATACCTTTAGCGTCTTGTAAAGTTTTAAATACTCTGAATTCTCGAGAGACTCAAATTTTTAAAGAAAATATCTTATTTAAACTTAAAGATTGTACATAAAGTTTCCTTTAAATTTCCCTAGACGCGTGCTATAAGATGTTGTTTATTTAAAAAGTTATGACTAATTGGAGTTTCTATTCATGTTTATTATTTTGTTACAAAAGCTTATCCTTAGCGTAGCCTACATTCGTATTAAAATGAAATGAAAAAAAAATCTATTTTTGCTATAGACATTCTCACCTTTATTATTCAAACTTGAATGTCCACAATGGAACAATCGTTTGTGGTAGCTCTTAATCGTTCTAGAAGCTAGTTGATTCTCTTGGCAGGGGCCCGAGTGAGTTATGGTGTCATGATTTTGGCATCGTCACATGTGCATTGGGCAACATGCCACAGGTCAATGACATTAACATGCATTCCCAGTCTAGATCTTTAGGCATTTGACATTCAAGTAAGGAACCTAAACATGTTATGGGAGTGAATTTGTTATAGATATAAACTTTTAACAAATACAGCTGTAATTTTACTTATGTTATAAATGTTGAAGTTTTTTACTTATGTTATAAATGTCTATGGATGTTTGGATGTTCGTTACTCTTTCATACGAACACTACTTAATGGATGGATGTAGTTTAGACCCTGAATTAACACATAACTGCGACTTAATCGACATAGCCACCATTGTTGAAAATTTCCTTAGGTGTAAAAGGATTGCTTACAATAAGAAAAATCCCTCATCGTTCTAACATTTTATGATTAATGCCATAATTTAACATTAAGGAGGAGTTTCTGTAGGACAGTCTTATCTACCTGCTATAATCGACCTTGTTGTGGCCTCACAACACAACTCCACTGAGAATAAATAAGTATAAAAACTCAATTTTCCACTGAAAAAACTAGTTAAAGCACTCAAAATATAATAACTATTAAAACGACCGTGAAATTTTAGCAGACATTAGCTATGAAAGTATTCAAGTAACATTGTTGTTAACAAAACAGAGTAGAGAGCTTTTGACAAATGATTAAACTGTAAATACTTAATAAGCCAGCAAGTTTCATAGTTTGTTCAAGTAGCTCGTTATTATTAATAAAATTGTCGGTAATATTTTTTCTACAGAGTACCAAAGTATTCACTATTCACGGAACACGGAGAGCCCCATTAACAATCGAAGCGGACGTTTTGTTTTATGGAATAGTAATAACTAACACGTTTTATAGTCTACTGTAAACATTCAGAAAATGTTATCCCTACGTGTAATATACCGGAAAGCACTCTACATAAATTAAAACCATGCTGGCATTAAAATTTTAACAAGTTTTTTTTATACTTTTCCCACTCAGACGTGAGAACATGTGTTCCGTTTAAATCATGATAATATTTTATCTGTAAATAATACTGGACAGCTTGAAATTTATTGCGACGTTAAATATATAGTATCAATTACTATCACTTACATCATTTGTATCACGATTTAATTTTAGTTGTTTAGAACTTTAAACTTGTGTACAGGTTACAACATTAATAAAAGTTATTTTCTTTACTCCGGGGGCACTCTACAAAACCGGTTAGTCAGTCAATCTAATATGCCACTGAGATTCGATAACAAATACATTTCAGTGATTGTATTTAATCTGTTTCTTCTAGATTAAATCGTTATTTTAACGAATAACAATTTCAATTTGTAGCTGTGAAACAATTTGATCTCCGACCCACAAAGCCCACCTGCTATTAAGCTCTCTCAAAGACAGACAATAGACGAATAATGGAAAAGTTTCAAGGTCTTTCTGAAGTTCCATTAAGTCTGTTGAATTAACATAGAAATTGTAGCATCCAATGTTACACATCTTACGATTTAATAAGTAAATGTCTATGTTCATGAATATTCATTATAATAAAGCTAAGAAAATAAAAGTGTAACTTTAAAAAAATGTCTGGAATCTACGTTTTACCGTAAAAATCCGTTCATTATTTAAGTAAGGTAATTTATTAAGGGACTTTCAATCTTCACTTATATTTAATATAGATACGATGACTATAAGAGCATATTGATACAGATAATAGGTATAGATATAGGTATATGATTGTTTTTAATATTATGTAAGCTATAAATGATTTATTTCAGTAGGTATTCTTAAAGAAATAAGAACAATGACAGTATGTACTGCAGAATTGTGTCAGAAACTATGCAGTCGTGTCGTAAAAACAAGATAGTGATAAATTGTTACCTTAAAGTTTTGCTACAAGTTGTTTTTAAAGAAAAATGTGAGCACTTACGGTGTGCGGTAGTTTTTGAGAACAAACCTAAAGTAAGTACTTTCGTATACACGGTCAAAGGAATTGTATATTTACAGCGATTTAATGGATTTTCAGCAGAGCTAAAAGCAGTTAAAAACTACCTTCAGCTATCGTATAAAAGTAAATACGAGGAATTATTTAACGTAAGAAAACAAACAATGTTATTTTTCATTCATTCAAATTTCTCTAAAGGGTATCTTAAATCGTTACTTGCCCAGATGTGTATGGACGTTGCCAGTCCATAAAACGCCGACGTGAGATATATCGCTTCGCTATTCAATAACAATGTTGCTTGGATAGTTGTTTAGTTTTCCGGCGTGAACAAAACAAACTATTAAAAATACCTTCCCACTAAATGAATATATAAAAGATAGCGCAGCGAAAATGTTGCGTTCCGTATAAAAACATGCTAAAACATGAGATTAATGTTCTTCATAGATTAATAATGAAATGAATGAATGGATTAAGCCGGCTCTCTCATGGTGGTACCACCAATGCAAAGTAAAACGGGATAAAAATGGTAAACGGAAACACCGGGGGCCCTTATTCCCTTCCCGCCCTCCTTTATTCCAGACATTCTCTCCTTTTTTCCTATATTAAAAATTGGCAACGCAGACGTGATGAAATTAACTTAGCATCTGTTCATGGGTGGAGCTCACCATTACGGGTATCTTTTGCTCAGTTACTCGTCTTCACATGAGATGAGACGCATGTAGGATTAGTAGATAGTATGGTACATTAGACCACCTAGTTACAGAACGAAATCAGGAAGGAATGTGAGAAACCCTGAAATATATAGGTAGCCATTCCAATACATAATGTTACTAGAATAACTAGAACTTACCGAGTTTATTTTTTAAGGTTGTGCATCCAATAAAACACAATGCTAGCAATATTATTACCAAAATATTTCAACATTGATAGGCCATAACGTCCGTCTGCGAATACTATGGGGTTCATAAAATATAAGCAGAACCCAAAAACATAAAACATCCGAACGTGGAAACCGCAAATCATCACTCAGCGGAGCGGTGAATATGTTTGCAATTTTCGATTGTGGTTTTACACGGTGAATTCTAGATAGCAAAAATTGTTTATAGTTAGTGCGTATGGTTAACATTGTGCAGTCAATAAAAAATGCTCTGGTAAGCTTCAAACGTCGATATAGCCGTAGCAAATGATTAAGCGTTCCATTGTTATAGGATCGTGGAAACGTCGATGGGCCGAAGCGTGTTCACCGAGTGATACCTACAGCTTGCAGAACTTTACGCGTTTTTAACGATCGGAGTAAACAAAGCGTAAGTTCATTATGTATTTATGTTAATTCTTGCAGTGTTCTGGCGCCTCCGTCGGAGCGCGCGCACACGCACGGACATTGCGAAATATAACGTTCGATATTTAAACGTGTTTCAGTGTTGGGTGCGATAAAAAATAAAATTTATATTTATTTATTAATTGTGAAAATGTATTTTTGTTTAAGTAAAAATTTCGTCATTTTGCGGTAAAATAAGATGTATGTTGTATAAATGGTATTCTTATTTTAACTTAACAGCGCAATGAATTTGAAATTAAACAACGAGGTAAGAAGCTCAGTCAACCTTCTTCATATACCGCCTGTCTCTTCTGTAAAGGTAATTTTCAAACAAAATAACATTTACTTTCCTTAATTTTATCAGCTTTCTATTTTCTTCATACACGCTGTACATAGTTATTTGTGTTTTTATTAATTTAATGTTTTATTGTAAGTATTATGTAGATGTAGCTGATTACCCATATAAAATAACTTAATTTGGTTTTTGGAAAGCTCTTCATTTATTAGCTAAGCTATTCATCAAATCTCTTATTAATTATGTGTGATTGAGGCCTTATAAAAAGAAATTAGGTAAATATTTATATCGTGATATACTTTAGCCGTAATTATACTTATAGCACTAATTAGGATTGGAAATAACATTATATATTATTTAAATCAAATTTAAATTTTAAGATTCTTCCATTTTATTGATCAATTCAGTTCATATATTTAATTTTGAAATTTATTTCAGAAACTTAAAATCATTAAGTGTAATTTTACTTTATAACGAAAAAAAAATTGCCAATATCTTCCATTAATATTTATTATTACTTCGTGAATTGTGCATTCAAAACACTTATTTTATCATTTTTTTTAATTTATTTCTTGACCGTGGATACAAATTGTTCAGTCGCAATCTTATAATTTATAAGAGATATAATATTAAGTCTTAATGCTACAACTAAAAAAGTAATATTAGACTTTAATACTACACCTAAAAATCCAAACAAACTTTTATCGATAGGTTGGTGTATTTAAGAGAGAATAACCATTAAGCAATGTAAATGTCTACTAAAAGCTTCACGGAAAAGTATGAGTGTACAGTTTTTCTTCAAAATAATTGTATTTAAAGAGAATCACCAGTTAAAATTACTATAGCTTCTGAACCACGTGTGAAAATTTTCCGCCCACTGGCATTTCATTGCAGTAAAGTTTTAAGCATTTAATGAAATTCCATATTAAATTTACTCAGCGTGTTCGATAATTATAATTATTTTAAAATAAATTTTATAGTCATGAATTTATTAATTGAAAATGTAATGCATAATTTTTATTATATATATGAGAGTTTAAAGTTTAAAGTATTAGGTAGGTGTCTTGTTTCTTTCTTTTTTATTACTTAAAATCTGTGTATTTATTGTTTACCTAACGTTGTGTGAGAGATGAATGTAAGTACTCCTGTTATGAAATAGCGATTTAAATCATCCCGATTTCTTTCTAGACTATCAAATTTAAAAACAAAAACGTTTTACCAGAAACACGCGGTATTAATGGAATACATGTTTATGAAATTCATTTAGCGCGTCGATTGACAAGATGTATTATTAAACAAATTATAACACATTAGAAATTATTACATTTAATTTATTTATGAGAGAATAAAAACAATTGATTTTCCACAATATATCAATTTACCTGCTGTGATTTAAAAACCTTTATATATTTTCTCAAGGGTGCCAGTCATAAAACTAAACCAAATTGAGCCTCGACTTTCCCGTCGAGATTTAAAATAAAAAAGAAACAATTTTTGACGCGGTATCATTATAATGATATCATTAAAAGCCAAAAACTTTATGCAGTGTATTTAAAAAATAATTAACATATGTTATTGACTTATTGAGGAATAAACGTTCATTTGTATATGAAACTATTTTGTTAGACTAATAATTAAGTCCGATTGCTCTATTACAACATCTAAAGATTCGATGACAATTGCCTAGTTAAGCGAGGCTTCCAACGAGACTTCCCAAAACATATAAAAGGTTGGATCATTTATTTTATATAAGGCGTTAAGTAAGGATTAATTGAAATGCGATATAGTAAAAGAAAGTCAAGAATGTTCTGGAAAAACGAACTTGAAGGAACTTCAGTTCCTCACTGCAACTGATGGAAAATACGTAGTCTACAATAAAACTCAAGCAAACATTTTGTAACCGTTTTAACTTTTCTATTAGTTGAACAGTTATATGAATGCAAAGTTCCTTGTCACGTGTAGGAAGTAAGTGTATCCGCATTATTTTTAACATACTGCCGTAAAAGGCACATAATATATATTGACTTTAAAATTACATTATATTTAGTTTAAGTCAAAAGTATCTTTATTCAATTAGGCTGCATTTAGTAACACTTTTGAATCGTCTGGTATTACAAGACATTAACCACCGGTTCGGAAGGCCGTTTCTACAGAGAACCGTTAAGAAACTCTGATACTCTTTTTAAAATAAGAACATACAATTGTAAATATAAACAACGACTATTGTAATATTTATAAATGAAAAAGGTCATTATTCTTTGATACATGAATATTTTGGATTTACCAGGAATCCGAATTGTTTACTCCAAAAAGGAATGTAGCCTGAAAGATTATCATGTGATAAATAGGTTGACGGGATGTATTAATACATATAAACATGGTTCCATAAAAAAGACAAACAATGTTGGGTCCAAAACGGTACCTTGTGGTACACCGACGGAAACAGTATACCAAGACACGATTGTTTCACAGCTCACAATGCACTTACGTCGCCCCACGCAAGTAATTACAAAACCACTCTAGCTCAGCAGTATATAATTAACGTTATTGAATGAACTACTAGTCATATATGCATAAATTTAGAGCTTATCAATAGCTACCCATACTCATCAGAGCCTTTCTAGATTGTAGCCTTACTGTTAACCAGGTTAAAAGCCAGTCTGAAAGAGATTAAACGTATAGTTATTGTCAAATAAGAAAATAATTTGATTTTCGATAATTCTTAAAGTTTTTCAGAGAAACTGTAACAAACTGTTGTAAGTACATAGGTACAATGTACTAGTCCCTTTTGCATGTATTGGAATTATTAAGGACTTATATCGACAAAAAGAAAAGTAATTATCGGAATATGTATTACAAAGCATTCAATTTATCATGATTACCGCAAACATACGTTTGTGGGTAAGGTGGCTGAAACGATGTGAATAATCCACAATGTTATCAAAATCTATTATTTGTATGATAAATTACACATAAATAAGAACTAGACAAAATTACACAACTGTGTGCGTAATAGTTTAATTAATTATGTTTACGTATAATGCGGTTTTCCTCAAATAAACTTACGAGTATATCAAGCCATAAAGATATTCAAAATGATTGCATTGCATATGATTTTTATAATAAAAACATAAAGATTATCGTTTTATTTTAAATATATTTAAAACCTCTAACTACTTCTTGTAAAAAATAGGTCGGTAATCCTCTTTATATATTATGCAATACATCTATTCTCTATTAATAGACATAAATGTAAGAGTAGAACTAATAAAAGAAAAATAAACACGTTACGACCCTCAAAGGTATTTATAAATTTGTTGAACAATAAGAATTTAACAAAGACCTAATTAACTAGGAAATGTTTTCTTTATTGAATTTTAATTTCACTGGTCAATTACCTAATATCAAATAGTAGATAGGCAAAACAATCTGATGTATGTATTAAAATATTGCTATTAATATTTCAGGAAGAGCGCCGACGGACTGGTCGATACATCGCGATTCTTGTAGGCATATGCCTGCTCATGTTGGCGATATACCACGCTTGGGTTCGACGCATTCCAGTAGTAGCTAGTCTTGTGGTCCCGGCGCTTATTATGTTTGTCTATGTCGGGTGGGTCCTGTACACTGCTTCAAAGGACAAGAAACGGGTAAATGTTTTTTAATTAGGAAATTAATGATGGTTATGCTTATCTTGCAGTTTTCTAGCGGTGAGGGAGGAGTTACTCGTGGTACCAATAGCAAACGCGATTATGAACACCCTTAACAAGTCTGGCGTTTTTTGTTTTTAAAATTTTCTTACACCCAGAGGGTACTGTAATGTAAAGTATCGGGAGACCAATACTCAATATTGTTTTAGATGGTCAACTTCCCTACTCCAGTTGAAGTCTTTGATACGGGCAAAAAGATGAAAATAATTTAATTTTGTATGGAAGTTAGGCAGCATCCAACTACTAACAGCTTAACAAAATTACCAAGTAACAAAAAGTAACGGACCTGTTGATATAACAAGATAGAATACCAAGCAGGTACAAGTTCCGCATAGCTATCTATGGCTTTGTTTATGTTTCTTCACCAACAGCAACCAATCGGCGGTAAGCCGGAACAATGTTACCTATACCTTACGTCAGTTACCACGATAAGTGTCAAAATGAAGATGATCTGATTAGAAATGGCTATAAAGTATAAACAGTACGGCTGATTCACCCAGCGTCTGCCCGTTTCTCAACGTAAATATCTGCTAATGCTACCGCTAAATCGATAGACGCTACTTTGATAGTGTGTTTACGCATAGATATATCGAGAAGGTATACCTGCGTGTCCAAAGTCAAGATCAATGATGCATTTCATGTATTTGAAGCTTATAGGAGAGAAGAGTTAGTTCTAATATTATAATAAAAGTACGGTAGATTGTTTGCGTGTTTTTTTTAAAGATTTGAGCAATGAAATAATTTCTTTTAAGCACTATGTTTACAAACAGACAATTATAATTATTTTAGGTATGCATTTGTGATTTATAAAAAACTGTTTTTGTTTATTTAAGTAATAGAGCTATACGTCCTTTTTCCAGTAAAATAAGAAATAGCTAACAGAATATATTATTTTTAAATTTAATGTCTTAGAAGGAATGATAAACCGAATGCAAATATTATCTGTGTGTGAACAAAGTTTCGAATCCTCGAACGAACTTCAATTCTTCAATCTGCGAGTTTGTTTAAGACTACACATGTCGCGTTTTAGATTTTCCTCTAAGAGAATTCTTGCGATGTAAAATAAAAGATAGAAAGTTTCTTATAAAACTTCCACTAACACTCGATTTGCATACTAAGGAAAACTGAACAGGTTCCTTACACATGTACTCTTTATATTATTATCTTTTGTTATCTTCTTAGGTATAAAAAATACAATAAATTTTAGTCCTATAGAAGGCCAGAAACTAATTTAATTTTAAAAGTTTAACTTTTATTAAGCATTTATTTACATTTCCTGTTAGGTCCATAATAATGAATGTATATTAAAACATTTTCGCCAACGCGTAATATATATATAAAGGTTAAGCATATTTTAAGAGTTTAAGGTGAAGGTATGTAAAAGATAATCGTAGAATATTTAAAACATCATAATTCATCGGTCGTAAAAGGGAAGTATCAGCAGAAAAAATGTGTTTATTTTTCTAATCCCTTTGTTTACATAACTCATCACTCGCAAGGTTAAGTTCAAAAAGTCAAGCATGTGGGTAGTGTAGACCATTTCATTCTACAGTCTTTTAGTGAGATTATAATATATGAAATTATTTAAATTTGTATGAAGCATTTTTCATACTCTCTCAAGAGTAATATTGTTCAACTATTAACTACTAAGCTTTTTATAATTAAAAGTATAAAACCGTTGTACGTGTAAATTTATATAACAAATTAATTAACCGTGCGGTTGGTGTAAAGTAAACAGCACATACTCGTAGGTAGGTATAACGAGTTTAGCTCAGGGCTCTCGATAGACTCAATAACCTAAAATTCGATGCATGTACCACGTTACCTGACCGGCGGTTAATTTGATTGGACTGACAGCTCACCTTGTCAACATACTACCGAACGATGTGTCGTCCATTGGTTATATTTTCGTGTTTTGCAGCCGTATCAATTACCTTTAATGATATGTTTTCATACATATTTTTATGACTACTATTACTTTTTTATTTTATTATTAAACTATGATGTTC
>JADANM010001810.1:6957740-7006635 GCA_026213755.1 Eurema hecabe
AGTGTTATTTAACTGCATATTTAAGTGTGATGTCGAAAGACTTAATATGTCATCGGGGAAAGGTGACAATGGTAAAATATTATTTTAAATCAATTCAATGCAAACAAACAATCAGTATTAGTGTAAGCAACCAAATTTTCCACAGTTTAAAAACTCAAACGTGCATGTAAATGTTTCTTTATCATGACATGAAACATTTCTATTCAGGTATTTATTTTTAAATGTTCAAAAAGCTTCAAGCTTAATATATTTAAATAATTACATGAGAGAAATAATGCTTTAAAAGAATTTAATTTTTTCTCCTCACTTTTCATACATAAAAATAAAAGCCAACAATGAGGGATTTGCATGAATGTTTAACATTTCCATTCTGCCTTTTATCTTTATCTTTAAAAGTCTGTTTTACACAGCATTAAAATATGCAGTATAATGTTGAAGCAACATGCATCCGATGTGTTTATAGCCGAGCTTCGTAATTACAATAATTTTTATTTTATTATATTTTAGTATTCGTATATATTTAAGCATTTTAAACGTGATTTATTTAATACATAGTCTATTATATGGTGTTTTCAATATTATTCATTTAACAATAAATTAAAAGCAATTATGAAAATTCCGGCCCGGAGCACTACCAGTATAAAGAGTAAGTTAATTGTTAATCAAGAAAACGATTTTTTAGTTTTTATGTAAAAGAGTAATAAAAATCTATCAATCTATAGATTTAAACTTCCGCATTTATAAATGAAGTAAGGATAAGTCTAACTTATAAATAGAACAACAGAAATCTTTAAGAATTTCATATTGGACTGGAAAGTAGAAACCGTTTCAATAATACGGGAATTACACTGAAACCCTTCGAAAGGGATGATCCTTTCTCTCCGGATGCGATTAAATTTATATTTTCTGGTGAAGGAAAAATCATATTAACCGAATAATAACGATCGCACAAAGACTTCAAAACTAAATCTTCGTAAGTATAGCTGTAAGTCTTTTATGTTAACCATTTTAGATGCTTATGTATTTATTATTGCACGTCAAGTTTAACCACATTCAATGCTATAAATCATCCTAACACTACTAGGTAAGTCGAGACAAGAGTAGAACATTATCTTAAACATATAAGTACCTATTAAAGGTAATTAAAAAAATAGAGAACATCAATTGCACCAATGATATATATTAGTATTAAGATTAATGTTGTTATAATGTACTTTTGTACCCGATTGTACGTATGTTTAATTATTAATATGGCTGCGATTAGAAACAAAATATATTTTATCTGACACCAGTTGGTATAGAAGGGCGATTAATCGAGCATCCTCGATACGGAGAGCCCATTTATAATATTCCTCTTGTGTTATAAGCACACGTTGCTAAGCAAGACAATATTGTATACCTCATTTATTGATTAAATCAATAATTAATGTTATTTTTAATTATTTTTCAGTATATGTATAGTCAAATAATTATAAATTAAGGGATACAGAATATATATTATTGGAAAAAGCAAATAAAATATGTAGTTTCAAATGTTGATGAATTGTTTTACCGTATGTTTATTTTAAACAGATTCTTACTTTGAAGTAATATATAAAATTCTTGTCACGTAAACTTCTTGATTTTTCTCTGATGCACAAACGTGACTTTTATTTTATACAAAATATGGTAAGTATTTTATCCTGCTATATTCTAAACGTTTTAAATATACTGCAATGCAGAGATACAGTGCTGATGTTGTTGAAATTAAAATTTACTTAAGCGAATATAAAACTAAATAAGATTAGAATAAAATAGTTGAATTATTCTAGTTTTAAAGACAATCGACAAATTTTTTAAAGAATTATTTTCTTATATAAGCTTTTGTTTGTGCTCAGGAATAAATTATATTACAAATGGACGTCTAAACGAAAGAGAACTACTTATTTTATTCATATGTATAATCTGTATAATATGTATAATAAAGTGGAATTGTATGAAATCTGTAACACGACAACTCTGACATACATAACGTATTATTTCTTACATATCATTGATTGTTGACGTTTGATTATCTGTGGCAGAGCGGTAAGACTAAAGACTATATACACGACCTACCTAACCTTCAAAAAAAGATACATTTCATAGTTTGTATGTTTTTTTTAAACCTGTAAAAGGTCAGCTTAGGTTAACTTTTTCTCAGGACATTGTCAGGTCGTCGGCCGCACTGAAATAGAACGTAGATATAGAGGAATGAAAATATCAAATTTTGTTTTAAAATGTTTGATTAATTTCAGTTCCTCTGTTATCTTACAGCTTTTTTTATAATATCATCTAGGATTTTAAATTTATATTTTATTACTACTTATATTTAATGTGAATTTTCAGTTAAAGCGTTTCGTAAATTGTTACAAAATTTGTCACCGAAACTCGTCAAAGAAAATCATGTCGGTAAACCGCATCGTATGAAAATGCTCTGCAAAGCGGATTGATAAATTACTCGGTATGAAATCGCATTTTGATTCAATATTAATTCTTGAAATGATAGAAAACTTCCGAATTCAAATGTTAAATCCATTCTAATATTATAAGGCATTTTGAATATTATAATTACAAATAGTAAAGTTTGTTAAATTGTAAGGGGTAATCTCGGGATCTACTGAACTGATTTAAAAATATCTATCACCAATAGAAAGCCATATTATTGCTAAGTGTCATAGGCTTTATTAATAACCGAAAAGGTTAACATTATGACCAACGAAGTGGGCACGAGTCAGCTAGTAATACATACTTCTTTTAATTTGACAGAATAATGTTTTATAGTTGCATTAAATACAAGATTAATCATGTGTATTCCAGTAATATATAAAAAAATATGTTCTTAAACTTCTATTTTAAAGTTATGCAAAAAACATTAGAAGTTATACTTGAAACGACAGAATATTTCTTTTTACCACCGAGGATAAAGAGGATAGAATACGCTTTTAAATTATTTAAGTGGATGGTTCCTTGCAGATTCAATACTAAATTAATTCAAGCTGCATGTGGCATGAGAGGTTTGGTGTTACGAATTTTCACTGAATTACTCACCCACCGCGCAAAATGAAAGAAGCATTGTAAATAATCTCATAGGGAGCCACGCCCTAGTTTCCCGCGTTTTTTAATTAAAATTTGATGACATTTATAATATTTTTAAATTTTGTACTGTGGATTGAGGTCGACCAACTCATTTCTTAAGTTGTTACTACGGAGTAACTACCTACTAAAAATAAATAATAAGAAATTTGTATAACTTTATTTTTTACAACATCAACATTGAGTTCATTGATTTAATATGCATTGTAAGGAGCTTAAATATTAAGCCATTGGAAATGCAGATTTTCTCCTTCACTTGCTTTTTCTTAAAGCATTAGAGTAATTTAAAATTTAATCTTTATAAAACTTGTGATCTGAAATTTACGAAAAATCTGAACGCGTCGTTTTTAAGGAGATTTTATTAAAATATTACTAAAAATGTTAAACTGACGATTAGTTTAATAAGCACATTATAGTAATATGTAATAGCACTATAACAGTTACGTCGAACAAACAAAACTTTTATTTAACTATGGAATATTCTAGAACATTAAGTAACAAGCGAAATTATTGCTGGCAGCTTGTTCAGAAGCCCCTGAAGTATAGTTCTCAAACAATCCTACACGTTAGTGTCCTCAGTTGACAACACATTAATTCCGGAGAGTTAGGGTATACCCGAAATCTTTGTCCCGCTAAAACAAACTCATTACTTACAGCAGACATGTCATATTCTCTGAATATTCCTCTTAAAATATAGCTTATGTATGAAATGTTAAAACAGATGATTTGAAGAGTAAATAAAATATAGTACTCGAAAATATATTATATACTACGATTTATATTATACTTTATTTGAGAGGAGTTTTAAAAGAAGTTAGGTAAGGAAAGCTTGGCGAATTGGTGTGAATTGGTAGTGCTGTGATACTTCCTCCCCACTTCCTTACAGGAAACCAATTTCTAGTAATGACCAATTTCTAATAAAATCTTCAGGAATGCAATTGCGTTTCTTGAGTAATAGCTACCAAAGAAATACTCGAGTACGGTATAGCCAAGTGAAGAGCAATGAGTTTTTGTCAGTATACATGTATGTATTTATGTTTATATATTCAATAATAGCGCAAAAACTATTGATTGAATTTTAACGTATGAGGTGTTAGAAAACGAAATAATAGTAGGGATGACATAGGCTACTGAAATTCTACTTTTCGTTATTTTTAACCCCCAACGCAAAAAGAGGGGAGTTTGACGTGTCTGTCTGTCTGTCTATGGCATCATAGCTCCCGAACAAATGAACCGATTTCAATTTAGTTTTTTTGTATTACAGTTGTTTTACGGGCGAGTGTTCTTAGACATGTTTGATGAAAATCTATTCAGCCGTTTAAAAGTTATGGGGGGTTAAAGTGGGGAAGAAAAACCGAATGTGTGCAAATATGCCCAAGTGGGGTATCAAATGAAAGGTTATGACTTGAACATCACTAAGAACAACAACTTAATATAACAACTATAAGTTTGACGTGTCTGTCTGTCTGTCGGGGGTTTTTAAAATTTTTAATTTAATTTTCGTTCTTGTTATAGATCACTAGGTTTTTTTATTTTCTTCTATTACATAATTGCTGTCTTTACATTCTTTTTGTATAGCAATGCATTTGAGTTTTGAAGATGATCAATTACAAAATCAATTAAAATTTATATTTGTCATAAATACCTCACTCATTAATACTATTTATATGTTTCACAGGTACCACTGGAACACCAAGTCAGGTTAATTCTCGGTTAATTTAACCTCAGAAAGAGAATTATCTCGCATACATAAAATTACCGGCCATTTGTCTGGTACAAAAAAATGCGACCCTGCTAACGACGCATGTTTATAACGACCCTTTTTAGAGTATTTAGCTACAGACATATCTGTATATAAATGAACTATCATTTAAGGTTCCTTTGTTTAGTACCTTTTCTGACATTCTCATGTTTCATTTTATATGCCTTCAAAATGTTCGTAATATTAATAACAATGTAACGCTATAACGTTTAGTAAAAAGGTGGCTCCAAGGGGTGCCAAAGGGTGGTACCACCTTCCAACAGAAAACTAAAGTAAAGTAATGGCATCTTATTAGAGATTGGGTTTTGTTCGGTAAGTGGGAATAACGTAGACCTATTTTTTTCTTCCTGCCGAATGTTGTCCATTTCTTTATTCATTTTTAAGAGATTTTTTGTCCTTTCCCTGTTCTAGATTGGGCGAAGTTATCAAGCGAAGTTCCCGATCAGTTGCCTTCTTTAATAAACACTTATGTGTAAAATATAATACATCTAGGCATTTTTAAGTTAGTCTTTCTATTAAAAAACCCTATCAAACTCGTTACGTATGCCTACTATGTGTTTTATCAGTAATTCATAGAAATAATTAATCGCGCCAACACATATAACGTTGAAATGAAACCACAGCGACTAATGCAAATGTCAGGTGATTTCAATATAACTAAAAGGGAACCAGGTGCCGACAATTGTTCGAGTAGTATTACGATGCGTATAATGATCAAAAGAAATTGGGCGGGGAATGACTTAGACAAATGTATGTATTTAACCTATATTGAATTTATTTCGCTTATATTTGAACTTGTTTAACCCTTAGAAAAGAATTCTACATTTGCTATTGATGGTAGTATTTTCTTTTACTGAAATTTCTACGACTTTCGATAAATTGTAAGCTTGTGACAAAAATATTGAATCCGCATTTAACAATGATAGTAATGTTTTATACCTTAACTAGCTGTTGCTCGCGACTCCGTTCGCGTGGACTTTCATATAAACTGTGACCCTCCCTTTCCTCTCTTATAATCCTTTTTTCGTAGATTTTTCCTACAAATATTTTGTCCCGTACATGCCAAATTTCAAGCGTCTAACGTAAGCGGTTTAGATTTTTTCATACAAATGTTTTTTCCCGCTAACTTCCGTTCCCGTGGGAATTTTACAATATACTGTTGCTACTAATGTTTTAAGTTTAATAAGGTATCTGCATGCCAAATTTCAAGCTTCTAAGTTAAGCGGTTTAGATTTTTCATATAAAAGGTTTTTCCCGCTAATTCCCGTTCCCGTGGGAATTTCGGGAATTCCTTTCTTAGCGGATGCCTACGTCATAACATCTACCTGTACTGCAAATTTCACTCCGATCCGTCCAGTGGTTTGTGCTGTGCGTTGATAGATCACTATGTCAGTCACCTTTGAATTATATATATTTAGATTTTTAAATAAGGTATAAAACATTACTATTATAAACGTATGAAAATATTGTAAATTTTGTAGGCGACTGTACATATTTGTATAGGAGAAAATTGTTGATTTAAAGCTAGCGTCTAACTAGGCTATTATTATTTAAAAATATCGATAATTTCGAAAATAATATTGCACAGAAAATAAGAATTTCGTAATCCGTTATCGATTTCAAAGATTTACGATTTAACTATTAAATTATAACTTCCTTTAGCCTCAACCTCGCTCGCTAGATTGGTAGATTAAACAATACTTTAATTAATTTAGAATTTAAGCTCCTCTCGTATAGCACCGCACAGAAATATCGTAAATGTTAGTAATATTTAATATTGGGATTAAGGAGTTTCACTGTACAGAGTTATTTATGATATATTAAATTTTAATGAATAAATTTATACCGATCCCATAGGATATAAGCCTCCTCAAATAGTTTCTTAAGGTCTTTTATTTTTTGCCTTCCACTCCAGGCATCTACATTTGTAGTTTCTATTTCTTTAAGATGACACATCACTTTATTTTAAATACCGAATTTTTTGGCGTTCCTTTACACGCCTCTTCCTGGTGCTTATATTTTAGTGGCATAATATCTTGACACTACTTTACTTTCCACAGTGCCTCCTATTATTTTTTTGACATACATAGAGGGTAGCCGATTCTTTTAATGAAACTAAAGTCACGTAAGAACCGTTTACTTAAACAATTAAGTTAACGGATACTACTCCAATAATTAATAGTTTATGTAAAGTCTTACGCTGTTAAAGTTTGTTATAGTTAGATCAGTTTCTTAATTAAACTGTCTTCGCTCCCTTGTAGTGTTGACACAACGTCAAATTGTTCAGTAACCGACGGAGATGGTAGACAGTTAATTATAATCTATGGCCATCTTACTGTTTTCAACGTTTCAATTAATGTTTATGAAAGAAAGTTTAATTATAAACGGTTCTTGTCAATGGTGTTTATTTATTTATTTTCAAAGCTTTTTCGTATAATGTAGGTTTAAGGTGAAATAACTGGTACATTAATGTAGGAAGTATGCTAATTTTATACAAAAATATAGGCCAAGCCATACTAATATTATGAATGCGAAACTCTATCTGTTTGTCTGTCTTTCCATCATCTTAAAACTATTGAACCGATTAGAACAAAATTTGATACACAGATGGTCTAGAGCCTGATAAAGAACATAGGCTACTTTTTAACTCGAACAAGTTTATATAAAAGTCCACGCGGACGGAGTCACGCGCAGCGGCTAGTTATATATAATAATATATGAGACATTCTAATTGATATTGAGAAAATTGGAGGTTAGATAACATAAAAAAATTGATGTCAATTTTATCCACACATTTTACTTTTTAAGATCTGCAATAATACTTAGCACAAACACTACTCAGACAGGTCAGAAAATAGGATGAAATTATGAACATAAAATAAAATTTCGAATATTTGACATGATCATGGGAGATACTACCTACGATTTCACATTTCAAAAAATTTAAGTCATAATGTTTATTTTAAAACGCGAAAACGTTTGTTATCGAACTTAAGATCTAATACACTTTAGATAAAACTTTTACATAGCTTTTTGTAGCAAGATTTATTCCTCGCTTCTGGATTGTACCTTCACTAAGGAAACTTTTAATGTAATTGCTTTTTAATTGTAATTGTTCTACAGGAACTCATCTTTAAACATTGAGTGATTTCATACTTCCTACAGTGGTATGTGTTCGTATGTACGAATCCGTCAATAAAATAAAAAACTAGATCTTTTACTGAACTGTGTTATCTGTTGGGCTATTTATTGTAAGTGAAATAAGTGAGAACATAAAAATTAAAATAGTTTAAATTAATTAATTGACATAATTAATGCTTTGTCGAATTCTAATTTTTTTGTACATATAATATATGTTTATTACCTAATGTTCTACGTATAAATTAAGCTACTATTTTTGTTAAATCTCTCCTCTTTATCATGTTAGTATTATGCTATTATTATTTTATAGTAGCTCAAATGCATGAAGTAGAAAGAGAGCCTGAATCTGAAAAATCTTCCCCGTAAATAAGCTGAGTGCACTCCACATTAAGCTCCTTCGTAAACTTTATATTTTTCATGCAGGTTATATTTTCATTCTGTATGAAAATAAAGAGAGAGGTTCATATTCTAATCATGTGTTTCATTTATTAGGTAGGCGTGGCATTCATATTACAAAGTTTTATAAAAGTAACAATCAATTATAATTGTTACCTACATAATGACGTGCTTATTATAATTATTATTTTAACAAGTCCTTCTTTTTTTTTTTTAACGATGGGGAATCCAGGCTAAGGACACCCGTTCACGCATCCTGGGAGCTACATGGACGACATTCAGTATGGTGTGTCAGTGTCGTGCAACGTACGTCGGCGCCGCACACGAACGTGACAGCGGGAGCAGCCATCACGCTCCTCCTCCGTAGTGGTCCGCCCGGAACATAAAGGCAGACCACAACCATCGCAAGAGCCTATAGGAGGGGGAGATACGTCCCCAGAACAGTACCTCAACCCTCAGACCCCTACTCGGCTGACTGTAGACCGGCATGCCGCTACGCCCCTGCCTCATCGTCGAGTCAAGGGAGACGACCACGACCTTCGCAGCCCGATGCCAACGAGCCGCTCCAGGTCTGGCTTCGCCTCCCGACCCAACCCGACACATTGCCATCCTTTGCAGGACGGCAATGGCTCCCTCGTGCAGCGCAGTGCGCCTCCTGCGCGCGCCACACACTCCACTGGCCGCACTCCAGTTGCCTCTCTTAAAAGAGAGGGATACCGGATGCGGCCCCGCCGGTTGTTCTTTTTAGCTTCCGCACATGAAGCCATATGACTCATTGAGTGAGTCACAGGCTTCATGGGTACTAAGCCCCCCCGCCACGACAAGGCAAGAACAAGTTGGGGGGGATTTTAACAAGTCCTTATAACAACATATAATACTCAATAAAACATTAAAAGTTGTAAAGTAACGATGATACTTATTGTCAATTTGTTGAACCGAGCGAATGTCATTTTTTAACTTTTTTAGACTATATTATATAGAAAATATTTAAAGTTGCCTTTTCATCGTATTTATACGATTCAACAAATCTTTTTTAATTTTTAATTTTAATTTTTGAAGATATTAAGCTAACTCGATATTGAAAATATAAAGATAGCCGTCCAGGAATTAACCTTCAGTGAATGTAGCCCTCTTTAGAGCATTTGCGCGGTTGAGCTGTTTTCTTGAATAATTTATTATTATAGCTCATTCAGAATCGAATTATTGATACGCAATCTGAACAGAAAGGTTTTCCGTGTCTTATTCCATATCTATATAATAATCTTTTTGTTATTCGGTCAGCTAGATTTAGATGCAGTATTATTTACTATGAACTCTGATTTTTAATTTGAATCTTTTTAAAAATATGTTAAGAATTTCTGTATGAGATTTTCTTGGAAACTTAACTTGGATGTAAGTTGAGAAGGAGTGATTCTTGAACTAATTATTTAATACATATTTCTATGCTTCTATACAAAATTTAAATGTAAACAATTAAAAGTACTTAACTTATTTTAATTCATAATATATGTTCTTTAATATATAATGTAAGCTAAATCATGCTATTGACTACAGTAGAGTAGAATATGGCACACTCTTTATTTTTATGACTTACAGCATAAAATATACCATAACTTGTTCTAAAACTTTACGAAATGATAAGCGAAAATTTGCTTGGAGTAGTAACATTATTTGTGTGTTGTTATATTGCGTGTTTTATCTATGTAAGTAAAAAAAACATATAAAAAGTTTGATAGCTAATTTTTTGAAATTTCCGGGCAGGTATACATTTTTATTAGTCGTAAAACGGACTTTAAAATACGATCAGATTCAATCCGAATGTATTCTTGTTTATGTTTGTTACTTTAAAACTTTCGACTAGGTGTTCTGTTTCAATGATTTCCTATGAAGTTATTCCGAAATATGTTTTTCTCGTGTTTCGCGGAATCCGACCTAACCACCTTCTTTTTCCCAGTTGAAAATGCGGTATCTATAAGAGTATTTCCTATTACAAAAAGTTCCTTCTCTCATCTCAATTTGGCCTAGTTCTGACAATGGCATATGTGAATAAATTACTAGATAAATCTAAAAACTATTATATTTATTGTATTGTATATTTTTTAAAAATAATTCTATCCAGAAAGTGTGCAAAAAAATATATGTCAATAATTTTTCGTGTCGTATAAAAATTTTGTTTATAGGTATTTACGTGAAATGCTTAATGTAGCGTGAAAAGAATGGATAAACATAAGCTGTTGATGATTGATGAGGTCATCAAATAGACACCGGAGGGCGGTGGCTGGATAAATTGCATGTGTTCGTGCACGTCATATTTTAACGTAGCTCAGTGAAAGGAAAACGTAATTACTAGCTGTATCTGCCTGCTTTTTATAGCCGACCAGACTGGATCTAATATGATTGCCTTTAAAAGAGAACGAATAAATCGATTTAAACGTCAAGTTTTATATCTAGTACAAAAACATGGACGAGACGTTTGACCGAAATAATAGGGTTTACAAAAGTCCAATAGAATGACATTTAAAATGAGTTTTGTTTTTTAACGCAATTTAAAAAGAATACCAAAAAGTTTTTAATGTCAACTTAATAAACTTTTTCAAATCATATATTTAACAGCCAGTATTTAAACTCGTAGTTAAAATACCCTTATAATTAAGTCTTACGCGTGCTGAAAACGCCTACAAATAAAGTAAAGGCTTTCTCAGCGTCTCCGTATAATGCATAATTATAAGAACATTTAAGGCCTAATTTGCTTACACGTGTCTAAATTATCCGCCTTCGAAGTAATTTGGATAAAGAGGATATGAATTTAGAACAGGCAAAAATAAATAAAAACACTTTATGTACACGGTCTTTTTAGGCAGCAAAATGTTTTTAAAATTAATCGATTTGGAATATTGGTTTCATACATAACATTCGGTATCATATAATACAAATGTTAAATGGTATGACTAATAAAATAAAGCAAGAATTAGTAATGTCATATTATTAATATGATTCTCAAATTTTTGTTTGATATTAATAACATAAAAAAGGATATAAATTAAAATTTAAACCTTCTGAATTGAAAATCACGTCTTCTTCTTTAATACGATTACAAAAGGTAAAATTACAAATCTTTTTAATTCTAAAGTATTGAATAAAAAATGATATGATATAAGGAACGCCAATTCAACTATAGGTAATGTATCAAATGTTCATATACCTCATTTTTAAAATTGAATGTATTTATGGCTTAATATAACTTTCTACTCGATTTTACATTATTCTATAGTTTTACCATCCTTTATAACATTGTATACCTTTAATATTACTTCAAGAATCTTCTTGTTTTCGTCGAAAAATCCATCAATGCATTTTAATAAAAGCGCCTGTCGCCACGCGCGATTACATTACTCACTAAAGCTTCTGTTGCCAGACGTTATCCCCGCGAAACCTTCCATTGTTTATTACAAAGCTTTTCTGATTATTATTTCTTAAAAGACCGCGTTTTAATTAACCTCTCCTTTGGCCGTGAGTTTGTTTTCTTCTTTTATATTTGTATCCGTAGTACTTAAAAGAAGAATGTCGAAAACAATACGTATTTCGGTAAAAAACTATAATAGTTTCTAAGCTAAACTTAACGCGTGTATTTGTTAAATACACAATAAACTGTATTAATTTTTTACTAATTCATATTGAAATAAATAATAAAGCTCAGTTTTTTTTGGAAATTCACTTGATAAGATACTAATAACACAAAGTCGCTTTCTTCTGTCTGCTCCTATCTATGCTTAAATCTTTAAAAGTACACATCCATTTTTCATGTGGTTTTTTATCAGGTAGAGTGATCAAAGAGGAAAGTTTATAGATGCGGTTCATCCGCGGGCTATTAAAGCTAGTTCTTATAGATTAAAGACCTCAAGACATCTAATTTTGGCAACTACGTTCTTAGGTGTTTTACTTCATAGAAAATATACATGCAACTAAGTGTAGTTTTCTTAATGGGTACTTGTAATAACATCTTGCCATCACAGCGGGGAATTCACAAAGCCTTGCTATTATATACGGTGCAGTGTGCACTGTGCAGTCATGCGCTACGTCGAAACAATTAACCAACCCCTCTCAGACCATGTTTGATATTATAAGATGCTGTTCACATGGCTTAATTATATTTTTGAGATAGTATCTATACTATTACAGTCACCTACATTTATAATTTGATGAGGAAGGATTTAATTATTATTTTGAATTGAATAGGCTGCAGAAGTACTGGACAGATCATGTTTATCAAATACGGAACAGATAACTATTGTCTTAAGTAAGTGAAAATAGAGAATAAAGATTCTATTCTATTCTATTCTATTCTATTTATGATGAAATGGCAAAGAATCGCTTGCCTGCGACCATAACTGAAAGTGTCAAAGAGACAGTAGAGAATAAAGATTGTATCCTCACTAATTGCCATAGCTGAAGAAGAAAAAGAAAGATTGTATCGGTATACGTCATAGTGACATTGAGTTTCGGAGCTGTCAATATTTAATGTTCATCCTGCATAAGCAGTAAAATTTCTTCTCTAATTAAAAAAGGCAAGCAGTAATTAAAATACAGGTTTCAAACCGCCTACATATAGCTAAAAAATTTAATTTAAATTTGAAAATTATTTACCCGTTATAATGGCTTTAGGTATAATTCGCGTGCGACGCCGGGCGCTCGTACAATAGTTAAATTTATAGTGACGTTTAGTCATGAAATAGCTAATATTTACAGATCAATGTTTTTAGGAAACTGTTAACAGTTCCTTTATTATTTCTTTGATGAATAATAATAAATAAAAATTCTCATCATTAAGTTCTTAGAAAACATCTTATACATAATCTTTTGATACAAACATCTAAGACTATTGTTACCAGGAACTTTTATTTCATCAAATTGGTCCTTTACATTTTTTTCTCCAGGAAATAAAATGAAAGACGCATAATAAAGAGATATTATGCTTGGAGGTGCGAAACATCTAGCTTTTGTATTTCTAAAAGAATTCTATTGTTGCTACAATACTTTCTTTGAGGTTTTAAAGGATCGTAAGATTCCAACTACAATGAAATAGTCTCACACTAGCTCACTGATTAAATCAGGTTCAAACAAAGACGTGCGAGCAAATTGACTTACCGCACAGAGCTTTAATGCACTGAATGAAGTATTTGAACTTCGCTTTGAAATATGTTCCAGTGTTAATGTAACACACACCATTTGCATAGTAAAGGATGGAATAGATTATGTACCTAATCGGTTGAGAGGTAATGTTGTTATACGAAATGCTTCTCTAGGGATCAAATATTAGCGTAACATCGAACTTCTAAATCTACTTTTTCTTACCGCTAAGGGCTTTTGACAATTCTTGCGTGTCTTTTCAGGGTGCTCGTAAATGTCGTATTCAAATGATTTAATAACTACGAATTTTTATGAATAATGAAAATTTAGCTACGCGTTCGATTTTAAAATTGCTCGAATTATTATTTTTATAAGCCATTCTAAATAAAAATAAAAAACTGGACGAAAACAATTTTTCATAAAAAAAGAAATTTCAAAAGTAGAATGTGGAAAAAAAATGTATCTAATCTTGTTTGCAAAATTTGGAAAGTCATAATTTTATTGAAAAGAGAAATTTAATTTAAAAAAAAGTTCAATGTGCTTTTAAATTTATTAATGGTCCGATCGAATTAGAAGGTAAGAACTTTTCATTTCGTAATAAAAAGTTATTAACAATTGTTTAATATTCAACAAAATATAATCAAGATATAGCTACAATATTTTTCTGAAAATTCAGCAATAAACATAACCGTATTAAATGATAAGCATAATATTCTCGTTGTAACTGTAGTCTTCCTACAAAGTATCCATTCAATATTTCATTACAGAATATTTCGTGCAGAGAAAAATAAACAGCACTGTCTTTTGTTTCAGCCGTGGCAATAACGACGAAAACAAAGGAACGCGGCGCTCAAGACAATTCCACTTGATGAATGTACGTACTTCACATGTCAATATAAATTTTCGTCACCACTAAATCAACCAGTTCCTCCCTCTTGGGTAATTTGCGATTCTACGCCGGCAGTACGTTTGCGATAAAGCTCTGTACTTTTAAAACTTATGGTTTTCGATCCTGTTTTAGCTTTAAATATAAGAACAGACGGCTTAATGTATCTTTTACACAACGATTTTATACAATATATACTATACGTAATATTAAAATACTGGATAATTTAAAGATTTACCCAATTTTTAACCGGTTAACGTGAAGAAACACTTTTAATTAATAGTCTTAGAATAAACAAATAATTATGTACATTTGTAATCCTGAGTAAATACATAACAACAATAATGTTGTATGTATAAACATATAACTAGTAAGCATAGATTCGAAAAATGAAAATCAATGTACACAACAATAAAAATTACGATATTCACATACAAAGATTAGGGTCATTGCTCTGTAAGCGTTAGGCGACAATTTTTCGTCGTCAAATGTAATCTTTTAAATAAATAATTGAATATCGTTAATTAAGAAATGTGAAAAATTATATATGAGAAGCTGTTAAAACGGTTGTAAGTGATACTTAGAATTAGAAACGTTTAACGAGGTGTAAGTTTCATTAATTTCTGTTCTTAACTAATACTATAAAATCCATGACATATATTGTTATAACACTTTGATTGATATGTAACTTATAAGACAAAGCATAATAGAATTTGACTATAAATTATATTTACCATGCGATATTTATTTTGTTGATGAATCAGCCTCGTTATAAATGTAAATGTTTGAGTTTCCCTGAGCCGTGGGCGACCCCGAGCCCTCAAAATTTACCGCCCTAAAATTTTCTTAACTACTTCGTAGAAATAAGAGAATGAATCTTTGCCAAACAATTTTTAATAGATATTTGATGAAAGCGAAAAGTAAACATACAAATTCTATCAGATATCCATCGGTAAAACAGTTACAAAACTGATGGTTAGAGAACAAGAGAAGTGGTATGAGGTTTAAAAATATCAGAGTAGATAAGGGAGCAAAACCTTAAGAACTATGAACCTCTCCATGTGTATATTCTCACATGGACTGTTATAACAATTAACAGAATTCAAATACGTTAAATTTAAAAGTTATTATTTTCATCATATCGTGTTTTTGTTACAAAGCTTTTATAAAGTAATGGAAAAAGTAAATAAAGGAAGTATTTTTGTTTCATAAAGCCTTCCAGTGAGATCCAATCAACGCCAGACTCGCAGAATACAAAGCCAAAGTTTGCGGAGACGTGGAACATTTTGTATCTCGTAATAGGCAGGCCCGATCGGCGCAACAGGCGGAATGGGACCTACTTAGTTATGCGCTGCCACAGCCAATATCCTGTCCTATATATATTTACTTAAGAATTACTTTAAGTATCTTTTGATTAAGCGTTTAATCATTTGTAAGTAAAGTTAGTCATTAACTCTTTAAAACGTCCACGCCAACGTAAAGTTAACAGTCATTTACAATCAATTTATATACCAGCGTTAATTAGTCTATCAATCATAATAACTTTCTAGGCATTTCATTCTGAAGTCAAAAGTAAGACCTAATATCAAACCTAATTTGGGAACATAATGGAGCTCAAAATAGAAAATCGAACAATGTCAATTTGTAACTGGTAATTATAATGCAAAATTTGAATTTTGAATAATGCCAAAATATATGATTTAAAATATACAATCTCGTCTCTAATATTGCGTAGCGGAGAGGTAGCCCGGACGGGCGGCATTCATCGTTCGACCGCTGAACATTGTGCACGTACCTCGGTGAACGAATTCGCCCCCAAAACAGTCAGTTCGCGAATTGAAAATAATAGCATGTGTTAAGTGAATTTGGCGCTTCGAAAATGAAGGGCCGTCATCAATTCCGGCGCAGATTTAGCCTGCAGCCCTCTTTTATGAAAGATGACAGCGAAGAGGAGAGAAAACCGCACAGGTATTTGTTATTATAATTCATTTTTAAATTGACGATGTATCAATGTTCTCGTAGCACTGTCTACGGTGGGCGTCTCTACGTCGTAGCTATATTTTAATCTTTTTTATACATTTGAATACCCTCTTAATATAATGTTATTAAATTAACTGTTGTCCTCAGTATCGTCCTTTAAATATTTATAAAGGCTTGGTTAATATGCTGTGAAAAAACAAATGTGCATCCATTGTATTTCAATAGACATTAGACATTTATAGGTGTCGTTTAGGTAATTGTTTTTGGATTGATATCAAGGATGTAAATCAACACATAAAAATATATATGAATACAATAAAAAAAAATTGCTTATTATTCAAGAAAGGTTTAAAAATTTGGTACGACAAGTATTAGAACCTGTTATTGTGAAATTTTTATTTTTTATTTTGAATGTATTTATATTCCCCAGTCGATTGTATATACTAAAACCTGATGAGAAATTTTAAAGATTTAGCATTTTTGCATATATATGTAATATATGCATAATATATGCATCAGTTACTGTGGGTTGGACATTAAAGGAGTTATTGTGTGTGTTACTTAATTAGCTACATATAATTTTACATAATGCTAGTTAATCGATGATTTTAGTTAATGAAATATCCTTCTTATCTCCTAACTAAATGAGACGGAAAGCGATTTGGAACGTATTTTATTAAAACCAATACAAATTCGTGTACTACACATAAGTACTTTCCATATAAATGCGAAAGTAACTGTCTGTCTGCCTGCCTGTCTGTCTTTCCATCACGCTAAAACTACTGAACCAATTAAAACGGAATTTGGTACACAGATGGTCTAGAGCCTAGGGAAAGACATAGGCTACTTTTTTTAAATCAACCCCCAAAAGGTTGCGCGAGAGGTTGAATCTTTTTATAATTTTATGCTTTCACGGCCAAACCGATGAACCGATTGTAATGAAATTTGGTACACAGATGGTCTAGAGCCTGAGATAAAACATAGGCAACTTTTTAACTGGAAAGAAGGGTTATAAGGGGGGAAGGGGGGTCAAAGTTTATATTAAAGTCCAGACAGAGTGGCGGGCAACAGCTTGTAATCATATAAATGTATGACTATTTTGAGAAGAAATTGCTCTTTAACCCGTAAGGCTTAAATGATCGTATACCCGAGTGTTTGGTATAAATTTCATCTTGATGAAATAACGAGTTTCTGAGAAAAGGGACGGACCGACGTATATCAAAGTGATTCTATAATCGTTTTTATTCAAAGTTACGGAACCCTAAAAATAAATAACGTTGCAAATATTTATAACTGGCGTGCAGTCAACTGTATGATAAACACGATAAAAATATTACGAAAGTTAATTCAAGCTCGAAATTGCTTTCACGTGTTTAATATAAAATAATTTTTTCTATCATCAAATGAATCAGTTAAGTTTTTCATAAAGTCACGCAAAAACATAAATCATTTTACAGTTAAAAGTTTTGTTAAGCCTAGATATAGAGTGTTAGTAAAAAATAACGGAAAATACAAAAACTTAGGTCTAGACGTAATTCAAAATAATATGTATTCTTTAAGAGAGTGGCAGTAAAATATTTACTTCCATTGTATGTACAATATCTTACGCAGAATATTCTCTCAGAAAGTATTATGCGTTAACACATTAGTTTCGGTTGAGAGTACAAATTGTGTCTCCGTAAAAATACTGCGTACACAATAATTTACAGCCAATGTTTGTCCAATGCGAAAAGTTCAAAGTTTAGCGTGGGTTGGTTTTAGAGAGCTGTACGAAATAATATTGTTTCGGTTTTGTTTAGTTTAAATGATGGATATTTGTTTTAGGCGAGCGGTGTTTATGTTGGTATCACGAATGCACGTGATAACAGTGTCCACATGTATGCGACCACATATTGCAATTATCATGAGCCTTCATTCGGTGTTGTGACACGCATAAGCCTGGTGTTTACAGAGGGCTTTCGACTAGTTATCTCAAAACAACGCCACGGGCTTGTTAATGCAATTAGGTGCCATACTTGCGCTTTGTAGGGAAATTTATGTAACGCTTATTGGTCATTGTTTCTATTAATGTAGTATATAACTGATTATATATTGCATGATTTATTTGTTTATATATCCTTTGGAAAAAATAAACTACTTAATGTTATATATTTATAGTAAATAGACTTATTTTAATTGTCCAAGAACTTTCAAAAAATTATATCTTCTGCCGGAACAACTGTAAAACTTCAGAAAGGCTACATAACCTTTACAAAGTTTGTAATTTAAGAAAATCTTTTTGTAATAAAAAAGAAAGGTTACAAAGGAACAGTTTTAACCTTTAAGGGGTTAAGAAACTTGTATCCAATGTTATATTAGTAAGTAAAAGGGCAGCATGCAATAATAATTACTTATAGTTAAATTAAAATTATTGTTGTTTAACTTTCGCAAGATTAATCTTTTCGTTGTAAGAATTTTGTGAATATTGTTATTGATACATACTTTAAATTTTATTTGCCGTTTTTTTTAGTCAAAAACATGGTTTCCTCATGTCTTTTTTCTGTAGACACGTCTTTCCGAATTTATTATTATAGTCATATGTCTACCTTATCCTAAGATTCGTTATTCTTCACCGTGTCTGTCTCTTTGTTTAACTTCGTCTAAAACAACACCAAGTAAAGTCGGCCATGGGTGGCAGCATGTCCGACTGTGCCAGACACTCGCACAATAGAGTTAGATGGCAGGAGATTGTGGGAAAAGCTGCGACCACTTCCACCTTCAGCTAAACCGGTTGATGGCTAAACATTTTGTCCACTCTGGCAATAGCGAAACGATCGAGAAGAAGAAAATAACACAATGATAATAATAATGTTACAGAATATAAAAAAAGTTATACCTCTTTATATGTTTAGTGAGGCTGTGTTCCTTTCAGGCGTGGGATATCCTCAATGAATGTTAGTTTGAATGTAACAAAATGAATAAATATTATAGGAGCTAAAAATTGAGAGCCTTGGCGAAAAACATTCAAGTGTCAAGAGAAATATTAAAAAAAGTAACAATAAAAACTTCTTTCCTTCTTAATTCTTTTTAAGAAATCAATAAATACTTAAGAAAGTATTTCAAGAAAATATTTATAAATTATGTTTACCAAAATGATTAATTTTTCACAACCAAAAGAACAAAGTTAGTTAAACGATACTTTGATGTTGTAAATCAATACTTTGATAAGCAGCAGTTAAAAACAAAAGCTACTTTTCTGTTGCGCTTAACAAAACACGGACGAATTTCAAAGTTTCCAAGTAGGTCACTATTCATTTGTGTTCTGATACACAGTTCCCTAAACGGTCTCTTGGCAGAAATATTTTACCAGCGATTTTTACGATTTGAAGTCAGTCAAAAAACGACGATATAATGTTTAATTCAATCGTCATATTATTGGTATTCACCGGAGCAAAGTACATTATTTACGATTTCTAGAAACTAATCTACGTCCAATTGCAATCTAAAAAGTTTAATCATGTTTAATATATATGTTTCTATTTTTATTTTACGTCTATTTCTATTGTGATCAAGTCTTTTACGTCTATTTCTATTTTAATAAAATCCCTTTACCTAATAGGAATTTTTATTTACATCATGGCGGGCAACTATCCTAGTCTATGATGGCAAGCAACTATCTCCATCTATGATGGACAATCGCAAAGTTGTCTTGCGAATACGTTGTCAGCCTTAAAAAAAATGAAAAGAATCTACGAAACAGGGAATTGAAAGATAGCACACGCTGGCAGTATGCCCAGCCTGGATGGAACAGCGGATGTCGCTGGTTGAGGTGGTGGGACGCGACCTCTCATTGCCAGCTGTGGTTAAGGCCATGATTGGCGACAATAGGTCGTGGAGGGCGGTTCTCTCCTTCTGTGAAGATGTAATGTCGCAGAAGGAGAGAGCGGAACGGATTCGAGAAGACAATCCTCTCTCTAATCCAATCCGCCAACGCAGACAGGGGCCAAGAAGGAGGGCGTATGCCCAGCAACTCCAGCCCTTGTAAGCCCTAGTGTTGTGTGAATGGGGTTTCACACCACCTCAAATACAGGGCCAGGACGGTTGTGGTCTTTCTAGCGTTCCAGAGAGACCATAAAAAAAAGGAGGAATGCGGGACGGGCACTCCCCCTTCCGCGGCTTGGAGTGGCCGCATATCGCGGTCGACACTATCGGGTTCACAGATGATTGTTTCGGCGTGCCTGTGAACCCGACAGGGTGCAACGGCAGGAACGTTCAGGGGGTTTTTAGTCGGTATTTGCCGAGTCCGACATAACCCGTCCACCTCCCCATGGTGGGCGGGTATCCGCAATAGGATTTTCCCCCTGGGAAAAAAAAAAGGGAATTGAAAGATGGTGTAGTAAGGGAACAAACAACTTATAAAATACCTACTAAATATTATCCTTATTTTGTTACTAACGAACGGTTCATTTGTATAACTATAACAATACGAATACATATCCTTAATTTCTTGCTCTTTCTTTCTCCACTTTGGTTACAGTACAAGTAAAATCACTCTATTCACGTACGAGACGAATATAGCTGGGTTACAGTATTAATACGATGCTGGCGACCCTCTCAGCGACTGTTGATTATTATTGCCCATTCATGCGATATTAATGTTTTTAAAGGCACGCTGCGTCTGTACCGAGTACTGTGACCCGATGGAGTGAAACGTACCGCGAGGGTGGTCCGCCCTTACATTGCTCTTTACTTAACATCCATTGAATTTATTCTGTACAGTTGTGTTCTATTTCTGCGACGTCATTGTGCTTGTTCTTGATTTGCATGTAGCTCTAACCTAACGGAAATTTCAATAGAAACTACTACAGATACATAGAAAAGAGAAGACTCACTCGCCTAAATTATACTTACTTAGATGTTTTTTTTTTCATCATAATATGAAGAGGGGAGACGAGCTGGACGCACTCCTGATGGTAAGACTAACGCCAGCCCATTGCCAATACAGTGCTATCCGGAACTTTGCTATAAAGCCCAACTCCGGCAACTTGCAGCTAAAATTAATATAACTATGTACATCAAAGGCTTCTAAAGTGTAAATAAAATGAGGGTTTTTTTTAGAAATTCCCAAAATATACCTTACCTTACCATGTTCGGAGTGCAAAACACAACACAATTTAGAGTCAAATAGTATTCAAATTTTGACCTTATATTCGTATTTGCTTTCTCTGACAATGTTTGAAATGTACATGATATATTTCTTATCTGTGTCGTTCTCTTTAGATCAAGTATATGATACAGTCTTCTGTAGAACTAGACTAAAAATATGCTTAATACAATTTTTCTGTCCATATAAATGTAACAATACATCTTGTTTAAATATTAAGAATTACGATACCTAGAGTAAATATAACAAGACCTATTTAAACTTAGTCTACATTTTGTAACCTTATTTCGCTGTTTTAATAAATTCTAAAGAAAGACTAAAAGTGTAAAAGTTTAAAGTGGACGTTTCAAAAACTTTGTTTAACATTTAAGACATTACAATCTGTTGTGACTTAGTTCGAGATTAACATATTAAGAAAATTCGGATGAACATTTCTTAAGTTTTCCAGTTAACTGAAGCATGGGACTTGGGAAAATTATTTTTTAGTCACGTCTCAGCCGACATTTCACACACCGGTGAACATTCTCCATGAAATGAAATTGAGGTTCAATTATGAGAATGCACAGATGTTAAATATTTTTATTTATTTACTTATCGTGATTCAAAATTCGACTTTTTGTTTTATATTTAACTAATTGTTAATTAATTGTTTGTAATATTCGTGGTACCGTTGTTCATAGATAGAGTTGAAAATTATTTAAGTAATTAATACCGATTAAGTATCTTTCCCTTAGTAAATATAGAGGGACCATATACTTTTGACATATGCGTCTATGTACATACTAGACAGAATAGCAAGTAAAGGGGAATTATAGTTTGTAATATAACCTCAAAGATTTCATTAAGTATGATTGAGGTATAACAATAACCGGTGCGTGACAAAGTTCAATTGCCTTCGATAGCTTAATAAAATGAATATGGGGCCGCCCACTGATAAATGAAACGTCTCGGTCATAAATTGTGTATTGTAACAGTCGTTTTCTATTGCAAATGCTCTCAGAATTACCCTCTTCTTAATGTTATGTTGAAAGATCATTCCCGTCTTTATTTTAGGCACTCTAATGGCACTTATATCGTTAAGTGACATTGCATTGTTATTACCTTTATTTGAGCAACTGGTTTAGCGCTGTTATTTTTTATTGCTTTCTCCTGGTACACGAATAAAAAGTTTATAACCTATTTAACATTTGAAGGGCTAAGTCAAATTCAAAGTGAATAAAATTCTATTCTATTTTACTGGAAAAGTATTAACGTAAATAATTTTGCTATTGATGGCAAATTTGACTTATTTATTATTTTATCTTAATATAAAAAAGAAGGTTATTTGACTTTTTTAATTATATATGACAATTTAACAGTTTTTTTGTCATGGTTTATATAAATATAGTAGTAGTTATAAATATATAAAACACTTAAAAATCGTTAGCATATTTTCCAATGCACCTCTTTGAGTATAAAATCGCAGTTTTTCTGAAGAGAAACCATTTCATGAAAAACAATTACGGATGTTTTTAAGGTATTCTTTTTACCAAAAACACGTGTTTGATAAAACACAATACGGCTTTTGTATTTGAAGCATTCAACGTCGACTAGAAACGTTATCACACCCACGGAATTTTCACTTTCTTTGTTCAATGGGACACGGACAAAGCGTCAAGCACATAATCTTTAAGAGGAGCCCTTCAAGTGATTTTATCTGACATCTTGCGTTTGACGTGAAAAAAGCAACAATATAATATTATAATATGGCCGTTCACGTCAAAATATGTTCCACATTTTATTTTTAAACTGTCACGATATACATATAACCAGTTTTCAGTGACGTCTCCTATGTTACAAAAATATTATAATATAACAGTCATGTACAGACCTTATAAAAGCAAAAGATGTAAAAAATGGTTATGTTAGCCGTATAATGACAGTAGAAAATATTCAAAAAACAAAGATTATATTTTATTATGTTAAAATCACTTAAGTTTTAAGTAATAAATAAAGCTGCAAGATTAAGCCTCCTTGTTAAGCCTACTATTTAATTACAAGAGATTACAAGTAAAAGCTTTCAGCTTAAGAATATTAAGAATTAAGAAAACGGAGAATTTAAAAGACAAATAAATTCAAGGATACACTGAAATGAAATAAAGTGAAAGTTTAATAAATAAAGGTTTATAAAAACATTGATGTAAAGTAATTAATTTGAATAGTTTTCAAAAACAATGAGACCTGACCTTTGACCCCACTCTTTTTTTAATCAATCCCTTGGTTCTTGACCATGAGTACATGACACATAAGTCCTTCAGTCGAAATCTTAGTTTGTAATTTAGTAAGTTTTATTATAATGTAGAATTAATTATGTATTTACATAACCTATTAAAAGAACTTTGTTGGATTATAATCTTGGACACATAGGGGATGAAACAACTCTTCACGAGAAGTGTTTTTACATATGAAAATAATATTGCAAATAAAATTCACATATTCATTTTTATGTGCGTAAATTGAAAAATTTTTCCCACGCCGAAAAAACAATACGGACGAAAAAATAGATGAACGATCGGAATATAATAAAAGGACCATGTAAGTTATAGTGTAGTGAAAATTTATCATCTATAATAAACTAGCTATTCCCCGCGGCTCCGCCCGGGTGGACTTAAATAAATCTTCACCAAAATCTTTTGTCAAAAAAAGTGGTTTCTATTTCTATACACAGTATACTCATACCTTTGTTAATATACTATATATTATATTTTTATTTACGTAATCATTGTACTTGATTGCTTGTTTAATGTATGAATAAAATTAAACCCAGAAATATTGACTTAATAGCTTTTCTTTGAAAATTAAACTTTTTCTAAAGAAAAAAAATGTGTTTTCATTGGTATTAAGTTTGTAAGGGGCAAAATGCGATTGAAAGAATTGAATGGAAAATCTAATAAATCCACTGTTTTCAGATTTACTTTGAATCTATACAATTTCTTGGCTGGATAAGATTTAAATTTTTTCCCTATTTGGAATTGGTTTATTTTAAGTGATATATATATCGTGACTTAGATATTTACAATAAATACAAAAGTTATATAACCTACAAAATCAATTAGTATAAAGAAGTTAATCATTTCATCCCTAGTCTGTCTCTTATAAAATATGCAAAATCATCAAAAGATAATCTCAAAATTTAGCAAATATGTGTGTCACTTGTATGTCTAAGTCGTTCCGTTGTCTCTAATTTAGTTGGACACATTTGTTCTTCTATCAAAATTTTTAATTACTAAACAATTTTCATTCCTTAAATATTAACCTATATTACAATAATACAAGGTTTGTATAATTCTCAAATAAAAAAAATTCTAATATTAGTTTTGATCTGTCGAAAAGTTTCAAAGAATGATACTTGTAACGTTTAGGTAAAATTCAAAGGTATTATTGATCGGTGACATCGCACGATACGACAGATAAGCGGGTACAAAACCAGCGGGCATCTGATAACAAAAGCCAATAGATAATGTTCAACATGCTTACAGTGTCAATTTGTAAACTCAAGTGTTGATATCGACAAAAATACAATATACACAGCTTGCTTCGCCTTAGAAATAACTATGCTAAGGTAAACGCCTCATCAAAACGTTCAGGCGTACTAAAAGATATATATAACTAAAATCTAATTGGCTAGGTCTGTTTGTCAAATAACTTAGAATTGGAGTGAATTCCATGAATAATGAATAAAACCCTCGTTGTTATTTTATGGTTAACAATAGAACAATATTCAGAACTCTCCCTATTCGTTTAATTTGCATGATTAATTCTCACAACGCCCGTTCTAAGTACTAAATCACAAAGATATTATCAATAAATTTTGCGGGTAGACCCTAAATAAAGTTCTGATGGAGACATTAACATAAAAATAACAACTTTATTCGTTAGCTATAAATTGCAAGATTATGGTTTATTTAAATCGGGCTGATAAAAATCGATTTTATTAAAGAGAAATTTTATTTTTTACTATGTAATGTTTTGTTGCCAGGCCGGAAAAAGCAGAGCACGCAGTATCGGGCAGCAACAGCAATCTCACGAACAACGCAGTCCGCCACAAAATTGTTGTCATGGGCGCAGCTAAAGTCGGCAAATCATCGCTCATATCCCAATTTTTATACGGAACATTCTCGCCTAAGTACAAAAGGACTATAGAAGAAATGCACCACGGTGACTTCAACGTGGCAGGAGTGAGATTGACGTTGGATATTTTGGACACATCCGGGGCGTACGAGTTCCCGGCTATGCGAGCGTTGTCTATGCAGTCTGCTGACGCGTTCATCCTAGTTTATGACATAACCGACTTAGAAAGTTTCGCTGAAGTTCGCGCGCTAAGAGATCAAATTCACGAAACAAAAGACAGCACAGCAGTGCCAATAGTAGTTGTTGGAAACAAAAAGGATTTAGCTGAATCTGGAGAGAGACAAGTAAGTTTTTGTTAATAATTTTCATTTACCAGATAATTTATTTCAAAATAATTGTACAACATGTATTTTAGCTAGACACAGAGAAACCTTTAGAATGACATGATTTATAAAATGTTGAACATACACATATACACGTTAGAAATACAAAAATAATAAGTATGTTTTTAAGCATTTATCCAAGAGGCGTATATGTTCTCATTGTTAATTAATTATTGCTATCTAGCTCGTCCAGACGCACGTTACTTGTATTTAATATATTACTTTGTAACGATATTACTTCATTACGGCCCGTCATATCACTTTAGCAAATATACGTGTCAGGAGTGAGATAAATAGAACGAAATAATAGTACCTACTCAATGTAATATGAATCATCTTACTTTTTCACCCTTCTTAAATATTCCTTTTATAATATTGTACATATAATATTATATTATAATGCCACAAAAGGAACATAGTCGATTTAAAGAAACAAAAACTAAGTAGAAACTATTCAATACATTAAACTTTTTTTACTTATGAATGACATTTCAAATAAATAATGAACCATTATGCACTCGTTCATCTTGAGCTATCTTTTGTATAAGAGTCTCCCTCTATTAGGTATAATCGCACTTAATTCATCCGGGGTACGACGATGAGCTCTAAGCAGAAGTTATTTTTAATATTGAATGCAGTTTATGGAACGGCAATCCGTCGTATCGTTGAAATGGAAATGTGCAAGACTCAACGAAGAGGGTATTAATATTCCTTTTGGGCGCGCAAATGTCGGAAATTTAACGGATGTGGCCATTTCCCCTAACCAGCGACTACATTAAAACCCATTCAGGTTATGCTCTAGTGACCTTATTACAAATAATCATAGACAAATATTACAAATAAACTTTGTTGATTATCATAGCTCATATAACATAGACGTTACTCTGAACAATTTTCATGAGTTGGTAACAGGATCTCATTATTCTACTACTCGGTATTTGAAAAGGAATCTTGGGCAATGAACCGAAAAATCTAAAGAGACGCTGTAACCTTTAACCTTTTTTGATTTGAGACAGTTAATAAATCATGTTCAATAGACCATCAACAATGGTAATAGTACTATTACGTGTATAATATTACAATGCGCATTTAGTAGTGAGTTTATAGTGCCTATTAATTTACGCGCTATAATACTGTACAAGATGGCTTGTAATCTTGTTTCCATATTATAGAAGTATGAAATTACTGCAAATTTTAGACTAATATCCTTTGATTTTGATGATTGTATTTAATTAATTAAACTTAATCGTAAATAGATTTACATTTATTTGTCCTCAATATATTCTGTTCCTCATAGCTACAGTGCGGCTTTGCGGCTTTCCTATCTAACGGTATGCCTTATAAGTTTTGGGTAACAAAGACTTAATCAAATAACCGAATTTACTAAAAATAAAACGAAAAACCAAAATAAACATGTCCGCAAATGTCTAAAACATTATTTAAAGGTTTCGTTCGGTTAAACAAACAAGGATAAAGTTAGCAAATAAACGTTGCAACTCGAGTTTTATCGCGTGACAGTTTTGTGGAATATTCCGGATAATAGCCCGGAGAATCCGCTGACTCGCCAATATCCGGTCCCTAGTGCCTTCTACGCCGCACCGCCGGCCGCCCACTGTCTCACTGCGCGACAATCATTTGTTTAACCTTATATATTGCACATGACGGACGCTGCTTTACCTATATAGTATATACTTAAATCGAAAGGACGTAAAATGACAGTGTGTATGAAAATTAGTAGGTATATATACTTATCTATACAAATTACTACTTAGGAAATACTTAACGATATATCCTTATGTTACACCCATCCTTCATATTTATAAAGTCAAAAAAGTTTGCAAGTCGAAAGACAAATGATTTTTAATAAACGAGAAAATCAGCGAAGAAGTAGAATTCAATTAATTACCCTACAGCATCGAAACGTAGATAACAGATGTCGTTATTAATGATAATTGCCTCAAGTTCAGTGAGTATTTGGTGTCCCTTCGAACTAATTAGAGTTCACTTGTCACCCTCATTTAAGTTGTCAGATTTCAGCACAAATACGACCCCAAGAACCTTTCCTTGCGAATACTTAACGCAATAAATTTTCGCAAAGCTCTTTAACTACGGTATCCGAATGACGCACCTAAATTAGGATATAACTTTGCAATTTAATTAAAGTATTATGAGTGCCCGGCGAATAAAGCGTAGGCGTAATTAATTTTGATTTCAGGTTGATTTTCACACGACGGAGTCTGTGGTGACCGTGGACTGGGAGAACGGTTTCGTGGAGGCCTCGGCTAAGGACAACGCGAATGTTTCACAAATATTCAAAGAGTTGTTAGTGCAAGCTAAGGTTAAGTATAACCTGTCGCCTGCGTTGCGGCGGAGGCGGCGTCAGTCGTTGCCGACGGGGCCTCAGGGGCCCCCGGGCTCCGCTGCAAGCCCCTCGCCGTCCAACGCCCCACACGTTCCCTCTCCAGCTCAATTGGCACATCTTCAACAAATACGAGAAAGACACGCCAATAGCAAACGCAATTCCTGTACTATTTCTTAAGTCGTCCGTAAGATGATATAGATTAAGATACTTCATACAGAATATTTTCCAAACTGTTAAATGTTGTGATTCAATGTCAGTGTAAAAATTATGAATAAATTTTGAATTCATCTGATATGAAAAGAAAGAGATTTTACTATTTTTAAAGAAGATATTTATGAAATACACAGTGACCTACGTGCTAAGACAATTTAATAGACTTATAACGAAATGTTTATCGTATTCCATGAAATTCCACCTTTAGAATTTATTACATAAATTACTAAGAATATTTCAATTTCCTTCCACCATTTTAAAAATTAATAATTCTACTGTTCCCTCTCTGACTATGCTAAGATTGAATTATTTCAATTGAAGACATTAAATACGCCGTCATATGAAACCAACACCCTTTTAGTAGGTAGATATCTTCAGAAACAATTTTAAATGTAGATATTTTTATATTCCTGTCATAGGTAACAAAGGACAGAAATTCCAGCACATAGAAGTGTGGGATATTTTAGTCGTCCTTTGAAAATGAAACGGGTCTGATTTGTTTCACTCTGAATGGTTTCAAGGATTTTTCAAAGAGTTCCAATAAAAAGAGGTTCTAGCCATTAACGCGTTTTTGTCTGTCATATAAATGTTTAGTCATGTTTAATACTGCGCAATATAATTTACGAAAAACTGATGACGCCATTATTAAATAAATTCCTTTACCTCATTTACTTTGCAAGCGAGTATGGCATGAAGCCATCTTATTATTACCAAACCCTTGCGGAGTTATCGTACTTAAGTCTATGCGCTGATCAATTTTGTGTTCAATATAACTTTATTGAATTAATCAATAATTTGAGATGTAACTCATCACAAAAGTATGAAGATCTATTGATTTTAATAGTATCTGAAGTTCAAATTACACAAGTTAAGACAAGTTTAAAGTGATGTCAACTTAATATGAGCATCAGAGGCGTACACGCGTAAGAAATTTACAGAAATTCACGCCCGCAAATCTTTGTAGCTTTACACGCTCTGTTTGTTACCAAATTATTAAATGCTTACTCATCTGGAGCTAATTGCCAGCGTTTAAGAGAACCTGGAAATTTAAAGGTATTATTAAATAATTACTTTGGTCCGGATTGCTTTAAACCATTTTAAAGTTACCAATACATACTAATTCTAAGACTGTAATAAAACAACATAATATTCTTTGACGTAAAATATGTATTAATTTCTATTGTTACAAACTTTTATTAAAAATTAACAAATTAACTATGACGGGAACCATTGACCATCATGCACAATATATTAATAGGTATTACAAGACTTTCAACTGAATCAAGCGTTCTCATTAACCTTTTTTACTATTGTTAATACGAAGAATTGCTTTAGGTTTAAAATTTAATTGAAATAAAAAGAAACAAACCATCATCAGAGGAGCTTGATCAAGTCAATATTCATCTTTAATGACACGTTTTAACATTAAGGAAATATTAATCATCCAGTCCTTTTAAATACATTGAGTACAATAACTTTTTATTATTATTGAGAATTTGACAACAATTATAATTATGTATTGTAAAACATTGTCTTTGTACTTTACACGTGTATCGACTGCTGAACTTTTGTGACGACAATTTTTTTCAAAGAAATATAAAATAAATAAATTAAGTAATAATTAAATTTAAAATGTATGTGATAGATTCCAATTTACTAGTAGACGTAGGCGTGTAATTCTAATAGAAGATATATTTCCTGTCATAGCATTTCATCGTTTCATTAATATAGGACCTACACCTATTAGTTCAACGAAACTTCATTATTTTAAAGTATGAATGTGCCTTTAATGAATTTTACTGTAGAATTTATTATTTAAAATTGCTGTTTTAATTTTTATCTCATTAGTGCTGAATCGGTTTGAAATTTGATTAAATTATCTTTCGTTTCAATAAAAGCGTAATCATTATATGAATATTCTGTTTTTGTCATGTATTTCGTAATTATTGATTTAAAGACTGTGCGATAGTAATAAATTTCTATGTATAAATTTTTTATAGAGAAAATATAATAAATTTACATAATAATATATGTCATATTCTTCGACTTTCACTATATCGATAATGTTTAAAAAAAATAAATTAAAGTTTTCTTCCATGGACTAAACACCAAGACGTTTACAAAATGCTATTGTTAGCTTTTTTATTAATTTTATCGTAGTTATATATAAAGTGTATATGAAGCAATTTATATTGTAAAAATTGCAATGCTTAACGAAGCATATAATAATTTTATAGCGTCAATACTAATAGGCATAGTCATCTACAAAAGTATATTAATACTAACATATTTTATTGGTTACAATGGTCTAAGCTGTATTTTGAAAGCTACTAAATAATGAGATTATTTGGCCCTCGTATTTCGGCATGTACTTATGAAATCTTTGAGTGCTAAAATGATTTGGTATTTTGAATTAATATACTTTTCTAGTCGACTACCTAAATATGTATAAGTAGTTATTTTCTAAATCTCTAACATTATCTACTATGATTAATACTGTTGAGTGCCAAATGGAATTAGATCCGTAAATGTGTGTTAATTACGCTGCATATTTATTATTAAATTTTTCATTATATTGAATTACATTTCCAGAGAGCGCAATTTTCATCTTACCATTTATAAACGTAGAATAACATTGCCAAATTAATACATGTATGTTATTCTTAAATACCTACATGATCAACCTTACAATAGGTACCTATATTTTTAAATATTCGTATACTAAGTACATGAATTAAACAAGAAATAATTTAATTACAATAAATGCCACGCACAGAAGGATTTGAAAACTTGTAGATTATGTGTGTAGCTTCATGTTTCGTAAATTCATAACAATTGAAACGCTAAAAATACTACTTTTGTCATCATATCTTTAAATCATCTTTTGGTAAATTTGTACTGTATATGTAAATGAATTGGAAAATTAAATGAAATAAATATTATTTTTGTGTTTTATTACTAACTTTATGCTTTTAATGTGGTGTTGCGACCGCTAATAATGCATCGAATTCTGAATCGCGTATATGATAGCATACAAACAACCGGCGAGTCCATTGATGGGGTTTTAATTCCTTTCATTTAGAGGAAGGTACAACCCCCTTCTTGCTCAAGATAATAGGAGCCTTGGGGAAACGACAATGTGTCAGATTTCTAACGACCAGACCTCAATGTGTTCCGTCTCAACGCAGCGAGCGTTAAGTAGAGTAGAGTAAGCCTTATGAATTAAATACTATTATCTACTTACATGTTTGCAAAGAATATAATCTACATAGCTATAACAGCAACGCAAAGCAAAAATAAGAATAATTAACCAAAAATATCCAAGCATGGGGCTTGGATATTTTTGTCGGTGTCTTTTATAAGGTGTAAGTGTAACTTATTACTTAAATGAAATATACTATGTATATTAATTACTTTGTCGGTACATTTATCAAGCAGCCCACCACGCGTCGGATTTGGCGTGGGCTCAAGATTAATTGCAAAGGACCAAAAACTTTAGGCAATATATCTGAGATAAATTTACTTGTAGTATGTTAGTGGTTAAATGTCATGATCAATTTTTGCAACTGCGGTAAAACTAATAGGAAAGAAAATACATCTGAAATTTATTTAATATACACCAGATTGTATTTCTTTCCTATATTTAAATAACTTAAAAATAATACCTCTAAACATTTGGTTATAATTTTCTTCAACATATAATTTAATATAGTTTGAAAACGTAGTTGACACCTCATTCATACAACCTTTTCAGTAAGTTAGACGTTACAGTGAAATATGCGACACAGATACATACATAAATATGTGTAACCAAAAACATTAGCCTTTTCTTTAGCTTCGCTGTAGTCAACTTAAGAGGTGAGAGGCGACTAAAATGCATTTAAGCTGAAATTTCTGGTATTTTTCATAGAAGGTGTAACATGACTAAGACAGTTTTCGTTTTGTCTCTTATATTAACACGACTAAACCTACTATTGTAATGTAACGAGGCATTGTGTGGTGTCATTCGACTTTCAATGGTGGGAGTGACGTAGAAATGAATTATTTACCACGAAAAATCCCGCTGCCGCCAGCGGTATGTTGTTGTTTGACAGTCGTGTTTTTGTTTCTTTCAAAATTTGCCGGATTACTGCGTTAAACTCTCCGGCGTTCTGGCTCTTTACGTAGGATTTAACATAACTGGAAAATGTGGGAGGTCTGTGGATATTTTATCTGATTTCAGTGGAATCTGTTGTAATGTACATATTGTTTGTATTATCTTTCATGGAACAGAACAAAACAACAATGTAAATATATGGTTCTTTGTCATTAAAAACTGTATTAAGTAACCAAAAACGTACGGCATTAAATAAATATAGACAAATGCTTTCTATGTATTATAAAATATGAAATAACGAATACTTTAAATGAAAAATTTATAGAAAATAAACAATGAAATATGTATGCGACATGCATTATGCGTTCCAAATGTGATGATAGCTGGTATCTCATATTTAATTCAATAACCGATGCGCCTGCTGACGTGCACGATTCCGCAGCAAACTGTGTAGCATTTAATTCAGCGTTTGTTCGGAACCTCACTTGTTGCGCAGAGAGCCGATCGATATCCAGCCAGGACACGACCCGACTCACACCTCCCGTTCGTCCTTACGATTCTCATTTCCTTTCCCGGACTCCCAACTCTAAAATATATCCTAAAGCGTTGATGCCTCCCAAATTGTAAGTCATTGTTACGAGGGATATAACGATTTAATGTGTAGGCTCAGCGTAAGTGGTGTTGCCAAGTTTATGATCACGCTAAATCGTCGAAGGTAACAACTTTGTCACAAACTTTTAGTTATACGGCAAAACGTTACACTATAATAATTTGAATTTACTTTTCTTGGTAATATACAGTTATAAAATGTATTATTAATATCGTAAATATTATTTTGCTAAGAAAATATATTTTATTAAGGGTCACATGCAATATTTTACGTCTTATCTAAAAGATTTATTAGAACGGCATCAAATAAGTGTGCACGTCCCTGATAAAAGATTTCAGATGCTTCGGCTCCGTAACTTGAAAAGCTTTATTGGACCGAGAATTTCGAGCTAGCAGACTATGAAATAGTCCTAGATCAATCACACCTGTGATGTCTTATATTCATTAGCTGTTACTTAATGACTAAGGATATTCTTCTTTCCTTTTTTAATACTTTATTTAAAAAATAAGATTAAATTAAGCAAAGTTGTTAAGGATAATTATAAAATTGATGAAACAGTGACTTTTCTTAAATTATTGTATAAACATAAAATTTTTTAAAGGTATCTATAGTATTTGTCAGTCGCAAAAATTAATGCTACATCATCTTCTTTTCTCATTGTAAAAGTAATTACCAAGTTTATTACGAATTATTGCGAACAATATTTATTTTTATCAAGAACGCAAAAACTTTGGTAAAAAGTTAGGAGCTTTTAATACACAAGTAACTTGCTCTGAGGCTTACAATTGTTTTTAAATAAGTCAAACAAATTTAATAACAGTTTGAAATTTCGTCCATAAAAAATATTTAAAAAGAACAACATATAACGGCAGTTTTCAATCTAAAATGTAATTAGCGAACCCGATAATGTCTAGACACCTATAATTGAAATTTTGACGTAGGTCCTATTTGTAACATATACAAAATTTTAATGAGTTACATACTGACTATTATTGAGAAAGCAAGCTTATTTATTACTATGGGAGATATCTCTCTCATATTATGTGTAATTTAAGGAGGAGTTTAACAACGAGTAAATAGAAATATGTTTGAGTACAAATATGGTTTTTATATATTATATTTTATTTGGAAACTTATTATTTAATTCTATTAATATAATATAATTAATAAAATAAATCAAAAGACTCTTTTGATTTGTTCTATTAATTATCCTTAGTTCCCGAAATCATGCTCAAAAGTTTCGTGTAAAAGAAGTACGTGGAAACTGGGAACGTTTAAAAATTAATAGTTTTGCATAATGGCGAAGTTTTAATATCACTAAAGACTCGGAAAAGTAATTGACGTCTAACAGCCATTTAAAAAAAAGAAGCTCTCTTTTTCAATCAGACGGATGCAGGTATTCATTTTCAATTCTGACATTGAAATAAAGAGCAATCTTTGCAGCTGATATTTTGAAAATTAAGAACATTCCGATTTGCTATTTCAGTGTTACTATTAAAAACTCTGGATATTTTCGTCGCTGTTCGATCTTTTTATTCTCTTTAAGCAAGAAATTTTGTTTATTCCTCGGCAGCATATAATAGAAAAAACTACTATCCGAAGATATCTCAGCTACAAAAAAGGATTTTCCATTAGAAATTAACCAGAGTCTAAACACGAAGCATCACTATTTGACAGGCGCAGTACAAACATTACCTGTAGCAATAGATATTGTTACCTTGCCGTATATAATAGCAGTATTATCTTTTACTCGTACTTAGCGTTGATTACAGCTCGTATTTCTTTCATTTTATAGCGCCCTGGGATAGCTTTCAGCTTGGTTCTGTTATAAAAACTTTTACGGTAGGCACAGCTATAGGGGAAATTGTTACGAAAATATGCCAGTCTGTGCTGAGGTTATAAATAATCTAGCATCTGAAACTGAAAGTTTATGAATTCTCTATCGCCGATGTCAGTTTTAAAAAAACATTTTATGTAATGACGGCAATGGAATAATTGGAATCTAAAAAACGCTTTATTTATACTTATTATTAACATCCTTGCTAAGAATAAATTGTTTAGTATAGTATAGAGGGTTTAATATTATGTTAAACAACGTACCAATTACATAAGATAAAAAATTAAATAAAAAGATGGCTATATAACAGAAAATCTTATTTAACACCGTTATCCTTTCATTTAAATTAGCTTAGTTAAAAAAGTTATTTCGTTTTGCATATTAATATAACAGGCTAGAGAAAATTACAGTCTCCGGTCAGTTAACCGCATTCCGCGGGCAGCGGGTCCACCCTCATTTATTTAACTAAATCAACTCAAGGAAAGTAGGCCTTATTATTGAGTTATGGTAAAACGAAATAAATATACACTGAGGTTTTATTTTATAGCAAAGAAGAATGTAATAAGTGTGACTTGTGTGTGTGAAATACAGTTTGATGTGCGACAATCACTTATTTTGTAGACTCCTTTTTATACACAAATTGTATTCTTCTACCTTTTGATGTTTACGAAAATAAAGACATCCGAACTGACTATTATATACGTAAAGTTATCAAAGCAGCCTTGTACCTTTCAAACCTTTCCTTAAAGTTCATATAAAGTCGAAAATAATTGTAAAAAGCGAAACTTTTCCTTACAAAGATTTCAAACGAATTATTATTAGTCCGAGAGCGTAAAAGCTTTAAGCCGTTTGGTAAATGGATTTAATACTTATGTTAAATAGCGGCCGGATTACGGATTTATCAAAGTTCAAGTGAAAGTTTCCAACTTAAAGAACTTTATGTCTATTCAAAGATCTATTTTAAGAAGAAAGTAAGTAATTAAAATTAAAAGTTTTGTCCTCTCCTGGTTTTCTAAGGCTGTCAACTCTACAAAAATTGATTTAATTTCTCCTCTGCCTCACTTAATGATTATTTTAACCGATTATATATTTTGTAATACTTAACGCGTTAAACAATTTTTCTAGTGTATGTACGAAGCAAATTAAATAAAATAGAGACTATAATTATGAAACTTACGTTTACGTATTACTTTGGAGATGTTATAAATGCTCATACTATATTAGAAATCGTTAATACCAGGCTAGCATAAATATGTCAAAGGTTATGCTATTTCTGTAGTTGAAACTCAAGTTCACTTAAGCAGATATTGTTACAACATAATTTCATAGACAAATCACATGTAAATATAATATGCGTGCGATTCTTGGCATCCCTCACGCGCCACGACTACTGATTAGCGAGAATCGATAAACCCTATCTAGATTGTTGTGATTGGACTACATATTAACATTCTGTGCCTTCATACGAAGCTTAACTTTGAAATTACCAGTAGTTCTCTAATCAGTTAAAATCATAGAGCTCTATCTAAAGTTTCTTACAACAGCATATCGTAATCTCTTACTTTTTTAAAGAGACTGACCGTTATATCTAATGCGAGAATGTTACTTTTTTGCCAATGAGAACATTCTCAAGTGTCACATAATATTTTTATTTAATTCTCCTAAAATAAATCCTGTTTTAAACTAAGAAAATCAGTTCTCAAATTGAAATTATATCGTAGAAACGTCTTACGCTTATAGGTTTTGATATCGAATCGAAAATTCGAGAAGTTATTGAATGGAGTTTCGACGGTGATTAATGCAGCTGTAACAACTTGTAAGATTAATGTGGTGATCGAAGACCACTACTAACAAACGCACTTAGTGCTGCTTCAGTTGCGAAATTTCCACAAATGCATTAGAAGCAAACTGAATTAGAATTAGTTAAGTGAATGAATGAATTACATTATATGTATTTCGACTTATTTTGTTATTGACTTTCGAGACGAGATTATCAAATGTTTTTTGTTTAAAATAAACTCACGAAAAATAATATCTAATGAACCTTATTGTTAAGATGAAACATACCTATCATTCTGCCTTCTGTGTTCAAGTAAAAACGAATAAGTAAAATAATAAAATAAACTAAATAAAGTCTATTTTTACATCAGAATATATGCTATGAAATACTCATACATTAGCTTCAGAAACTACACACAGGCATATTGATTTACATTCGATTCTAAAAAAAGATAAAAAATGTTACATGTCATTCGTCATAGTCAGATCCTACACGTATTATTAATGGACGGCTTTTTATTATTATTTAAATATCAGTCTATATTTATTGCCAAGTATGAAATTAATTAGGGAAGCGAACAAAGAGTTTTCTGACAAATGATTTATAAAGGCCGAACACGCGATCGCTACGAGAAAAACGCAATAATTCTACTTTTGATAACATTAATAACACTTTTTGTTAGCTTATAATTTGCCTTGAATTGTTGAAGTGCTTTTTTGAATATCAATATTTTCTGCCATTTCAATTTAAAGCTTGTATGCATTAAAACTTGATAGCTATATATTTGATATATACGCGATTTAGACTCTAATTTAACAGATAGAGCAATTTCCGAGATATTCACAATGACATGCCCATTACGTACATAATGCCTCCATCATAACACAATTGTTAAGTTGTCAAGAAAACGCCTTGAACGTACCGAGGGCGCCGTAGGGTAAGTTTTAATGTCTTCATAAATCCAAAGAGATTTCTCTTCGCTATCACGAGTGTGGCTTGCGAAGGTGTCACCCTAAAAACCCTTTGTCACTAGTTACTCAGAATTACGGGGCAAGAACTTTTGATATATGAAGCGAGCTTAGTAAATCCTTCTTATTGGTCAAGCGACAATTTATAGTAAAACTCACTGGGGAAGATCGATGTTTAGCTGTTGCATTATGAATGTCAAGTAGCGGGCGTTAATATTGCACTGTTGTTATTTACATATAAAGCATCTCGCATATGACTTAGTGTTGTATATTGAATTTGTTTTCCTTTACTTTATTTGAAAGAATACATTTATCGCGGCGCATATAACACATACATCAAAACAAGTCACAAGAATCATTCATTTAAATAATAACTAATTGCCGTTAGAAACAAGAGTAGAAGACAATGTTGCAGTGCAAAGGGGTATCAGTTATCACTCCACACGTGTTGAAGCTGTTAATTTGATATTAAACGTTTCCGTGCGGATGATGCCTCTCAGGCTCCATATAAAACTTATGTGTATGGTATATGGTGCCCGAGAGGATACAAATGTAAGGACGAAATGTTTGTTGACGCCAGGCACAAAAGTTTGTGAAAAAAACCGCCGCACGGAATCGGTTAACAGCTCCAACGCTGATTTTCCGTGGCTACATACAAGATAAGCAAGGCTATACTGACAAAAAATATCATCTATCATATTTGAATACGAATAATATGAAATGAATATCGAGTTATGATTAATACTAATAGTTTTTTACAGCTAATACATAGTTTTACGATTCTCATCTCTCTGCTTGGTTCACGCTCCCGTCTTCGTATACGCCACTTCCAATCGACCTATTATTCGATTCACTGAACCAACCCGTATTAGCTGTTAAAACTTATCTTGTATAGAGGTTTGTATAATGAAGACACATCTGTTGCATAAAAACTTCACTATGTACAACGTTTTTGATTTGAAGTTTATAGTAGTGGATCTTTCATTTAATATGGCTTCGTTATCTCTTCGAGCTTAAATATCAATCATTCATATTTTAACATAATAATGTTATTAAATAAAATAGTAAAAGTTACATCTTAAAACAAAACCAACATATATAGTCTAAAAAGAGCACTTTTAAAAGGTCATCAATTTTCAAATCGAAAACTCTCCGATTAAAAATTCCTGACGCTTCCATTTTCAATGCCGCATTATTATAAGTGTTTAAGGTAAGTGAGATAGGGTCAAGTGGGAACAAGGCAGATAGAACAATATCTGCCATCGACACTTATTGCTCTGAGGAGATAGAATGTTACTCCTTTATCGATGAACGCCGCGCACACTTCACTTTAACTGTAAAATTTAAGTGTCAATTTTCTTTTGTTATTAAAAGTCAGTCTGACTTTTACTCATACTCATAAAATGCATAAGTATTGCAGTTGAAAGTTTAGGAGTTTTAGTATTAAATGCATCGAAAGTCTTGATAAAATTGTAAATTTTAAGTTATTGTTTCTGTTAGTAATATCCTGTTTTTAATAAGCTTAGTAGATCGAGAAAGTACTTTCTTTTCCTTACTTTAAACTATCAAATTACTTTTACACTGTATGTAGACTATTTATTATACTTATACTTAATATTCTTTTTCTTAATGAAACTCCTTTATTTAAGATATTAGGCAATTCACTAGTTTCACAATTTAAAATTATGATTTAATTTACATACAATATATCTACGACCGCCTCAATACATTATTATTACGTGATGACGAATCCAAAATAAAAAATTCAGTATTGAATAACATTATGAAAAAATGACGATATTCAAAAGGGTAAAATATACAAAATTTTACTTTTTTTTTATTTTATCCAGAGATCAAGAGACTCACTCACGGATTTATCCCACCGGGCGTTTAAATATTTCTTTTCATCACTTTTGAATTATTTAGTTCATTATATTACCCACATAATTATATATTCGCCGTTGACAGTTTATTAACAGTTTACTACCAGGGAAAGATCATGAAAAATAATAGTCTAAATTTTTAAGTTAGTAAATATCCTTAAGTTTTTGAATAAGAAATAACTATAAATACGTGTCTATTATTATTCTTTAATCTATCTGACCGTTATAAAATATTTTTAGCCGCTATTCCAATTCAACCAATAAAATATTGTAGTATTGAAATGTTTTGTAATGTCGACTGTGTTGATATGCTGTGTACTTTATATAGTGTATATTATATAAAAGAACAAATAAATAAAACTATATCAGGATTAAAATAAAGCATATTAAATAGGTCTTTAAGAAAAAGGGGAACTCTTATTAAAAGCTTTGACCTTTGTGAACGACCGCGACGGTTCCTTTACTGTGTATTATATTTTTAATTTTATGAAGAAATTTACGGGAGCGGTGTTTGTTTTAAACGTATGTAAGCAAAGGCATCGTATTAAAAAGAACTAATATCCATTTTATAAAATACGTGCTTCATGCCGTAGTTTTACTTGAGCAAAAATAATTACAATTTTTAGGTTAATACGGCTTGTGGTAAAAACGAACTTTTTGTTATTAAGAAAACAGCTAATAAAATTCATAGCTAACAGATAAAGACATCTCAAAGTTTAACTCGTTATAATAGTTGTACTAGCTAAGTTACGAAAAAACCTATTTTATAGGCGCTTTCCGCCGTCTGTCTGTCTGTTTATATTTTGGTCTATACTGATGTGGATTTTTGAATAATTAATGTGACTTCTTATACGTATAAAAATTCATAATAATATATGCGTGCGAACCCGGGATGGGTTGCTAGTATTTATTAACGATCTTAGCAGTCAATGTACAGTCAGCAACAAAAGCGTAGAACTAAAGATGTCACTGTCACGTAAGCTGGTCACGGCGACAGGATATAGCTACCGGATCCGATCATTCAGAACGGGAGGACCTAAAATCCTTAATTTTATTGCATTTGGACGTTGAAAATGAAACATTTTAGTAATATCTCAAAGAATTGAGCTCTCAATTGGTGTACCTAAGTATTTTTGGTAAATTCTTTTTTCAATTGAAACGATCAATTTCTGATTTTTATGCCCAGCATTTTTTAAAAACCTTACCTCCTTTTAATGTTGTAAAACATATAAAATTATCTATGGACACTTATTAAAAAGTAATTAAAAATATTTGTATTGGAGTAGGCTTTAATAGTATCACGCAGCGAATGCGAAAAAGACAGGGAAAATTGAAAAATTTTGAGACTTCCGGTGCTTGCGTTGTACAAACGGTTCAAGCCACCCACAATATACGTATCTACGAAAAAAATATTCGCCTATAAATTATCTAAAAAAATAACGTGACATTATATTTTTTCAACATTGATCAAACAAGAAAAAACTACATGAAGATATACTCGTAGTTTTTATAATACTTCTTACTCAGAATAATACCTAATAATAGAGAATCACGTGAATGTAGTCGCGGGCAAGCTTTAATATAAATAGTAATTGAAGTATTAGAAACTATTGATTATATGACACTTAATTATATTTTATAAAAAATTGCAAATCCAACGAGTATTAAGAGTAATCTCGCTCTTAATTTGATTAATCCAAAAATTATTTCACGTTAATTAACTCGAGCCAAAATAGTATTTTAATGATATAAAAATAATTCTCGTTCAGCAAAAAAGACTACGTCATATTAACAGTGTTTATTTCTTATTAAAATTTTTTTTTCGTGATACAACCAGATTATCTTTGTTACAATTTCATCCAAATCTGCCGTCAAAGCTTAAGAGCTAAACAGTTACATTTAACAAAAATTTTGTATAAATTAAAAAAAAACTAGAAGTGTTTTATTTAAACAAGATTTTCCTCACCTTTGTATGTCTGACTACAAACGTGAATTTACACATTCAACACCTTTGACATATATTTTACATTTATTATATGAGTAAGGATGAGGTATAATTTCCCACATTCGCGGTGACATAGCGACCCTAGTGTGTTAATTAACTACGTGGAATTCAAATTAATGACAACCCAATTTCTGAACTCTAACTTTAAGTTAATCAGGTAATAACTTCACCAGCTTCTGTCTATGTTTACGACGTGCTTAAACCAAGGTGGAAATTATTATAATGCCAACAAGTTTTATTTTCACACTAGAAAATTATTAAAAAAATTGTGTTGCCCAAATGTAGTGTTATGGATTAGGCAGATTTTTATTAAATTTAATGAAGCGAATCTGAAGTGCTAGATGAAGACCTATGTCTTTGATTTCTAATGTGCAAGTGTATTTTATTGGAAAATCAAACCATAAATTTTCGTAATTAAGCATTTAATTGAGGTAGGTATATATAAAAAAAGGTATATTATATAGAAGCCACTTTGAATGAACTAATTAGATACTTTAAATGAGCAAAATTAAATATTGTAAACCACACGAGAAAAATCACCTAAACAATATTATTCGTGGCACCATCTCATATTTAACACCGCTTTCTTAGGAAATTAATATACATCAAACCATAATTTTAGTAACATTTACAACCAAAAAACTCGTATTTATAACTCTTATAAAATCCTGAAAAAAGTTCCAACAGAGACAATTGTACAACTAAGAAATATGAGAAGCGATTTCTTATTTCAAGTTCTTCTAAATCCCTAAAGACATTCTTTACATTGGAGTGCTGTGTACGGCCTTAGGGTAAGTATTCTAATCGCCTCACAGATATTTTACATAAGAAAAATTAAGTACATCAAACATGATTATGACAAAAACAATTACTTATTTTTATTTGGAACTCCATGGTCTTTTAATTAGTAACTTAAACTCTTTTAATTTTGGCTGGCTCACGGGGACACTGATTCATTTTTTCATGAGCCTTGATGTAAGTTTGTTATAAGTCATTCCATTCCCAGGGGAAGAAATCACTATTCGACCTACTAACCATTTATGTTAGTGATTTATGTACCAACAGTACCAATACTTACCTGGTAACTTTAGAAGGTATCTAATATTAAAATGAAAATACAAAATTAACATTGATCATTTTTTAACTGGTAACAACTACTACCTCGGCTCATGAGCAGCTGGAAAGTTACTTACCTCACGAGTCGCGGTCGCGTCGCTGGCCTTTAAATAAGGAGGAAAAGGAAAGGGTTTATTACAACAGGGAGTACAGGATGTGAAAACCGAGGGCGGGAAGGAAAATAGGTGTCTCTGGTACTGCTACTTACCAAACAATATTTATTATTGTTTTTTCTCTTTCTCTTCTTTGAGGTGAACTGAATGGGTGTAGCGGCATTCCTTAAACAAACAATAAATTATTTTTCATGTAATATGGAAAACAAAATTTTACTAAAAGCGTTATATGATTAAATGAGTTCTATTAGCATATATCTCTTGTATGCACGAATAAAATACGTTAATTACCCAATGTGAATTCGGTTCACTAGAATTGGAATTAATTATTATGAATTAGTCGAGCTTCATCCCAACATATTGTAATAAATATTTATATAATATTATATTTTTATTAATAATACGAAATTGTTGACTTTCATTTAATTCACCCTCAGTTATAACAGTTTTCATCATCAAATTAGGTTGTACAGCTATACCTATGTATTCTAAGTTGCATATCAGAAAACATCTTAAACGTAGAAATTTCGTAATTAGGTTCCGTAAAGAAAGAAAAGATAAGCTAATAGGTTACAGAGGGCAGTATACAAATATTTTTTTGAAAACAATGTTGGATGAAGGAGGATTTCATATTTTGAATTATTGAAAATGGAAACCCATCAAAAAGATAAATCTGAAATGAGCCAAGTTCAATATTATGATAAATGCCTTCAACGACAAAAGAAGTGAGATCTAAATGTGCCAAGTTCAATGGTCAGTTCTGAAATTTATTTATAAGTAACAGTATAACATAATAGGTAGGTTATACTGTTCTGTTTCTTGAACTTAGCTTGAAACGCTACCTCTTGTCTAGATCCGCTTTTGTATTAGACTGAAAAGCTGCCTATATGTATAATAAATATTGTTATAATGAATTTTCGATAAAAGTTTAAATTGATTTACTAGCTCATCTGTCATATACGGAACCTTTTAACACCTACACGCTGAAACAGCCCGCCTTCGTGCGACTTTTCCGTGCCTACGGCTATCACGATTTTACGATTATATTATGTAAAATTCACGAGACGAGGTTTTCATGTATATGAAGGGAATAGAGACAAAATTGAAAATCCTTCTATGAAGAATGTTTCATGATTTACAGACGCATTACCAGACTTAGGTATAACCAATAGAATAAATATTATTAGCATAACTATTCTTTTAACATTCTATAACATCTAAATGTTTCTCAAAGTTTTTATTTATCATAAAACTCTGTCAAAAAGATACAAATAGCCAGTATCTAAATATCAAAAGCTGTAACCTCAAAATCTCAATCAACAGAGACGATTTTCTACGTGTTTCAATCACGAGATACTAGAAAAGTTTTCTTCAATATTCTTCATTTGCATTACGAATGAACCAATTTAAATAGACTTTCCTTACCATTAAACTTTATAATAGATAAGTATTAAGATGAGATTGTCTGTTTCTCAGCAATTTAAAGCCTTAAAGAGTATTTTTAACTATGGCATGGCACAAAAATAAATGATGTTTTTTTGCAACTATTGTTGAAAAACGCAATTTCATCGGAATTAATATTAATTGATACATATATGTTCCAGAACCTTCATCGAAAGAGCAATTGAATTGGTGGTATTTATAATCAATATTTCACATAGGCTTTTTATTTTATGCGATATGGAATTCATATTTAAGTAGCATTATTTTAATTAGAAATGCGTAAATACTTACGAATATTCCTAATACGTTTACGAAAATATTTATCTTATATTCTATTTATTCAATCTACGTTTTATTTTTTCTCTGATAAAATGAGGAATGTATGTAAATATGAGTTATGATCTTGAAAATAGGGATTATAGCCTAGTTAAGGCACCTTAATGTTATGACAAATGTATAACCATAATATAGTTCTTCCTTTGTGTATTTTGAAAGAAAATATAGTATGATTATTAATGTATTTGTAAGTTATAAAAATAATGATCTAAAATAGCTAGCGAATATTTCTTGAATGATATTACCCTTTCAGCTCTGTTCACGCGGAAAATCAAGGTAAAAAGTTGAAGGTAGATGTTACGAAGGGTTACGTTACGTACGTACGTTAGTATGTTCTTTTGTCGTCATTTGTAAATCCAAAGAAAGCAATTAAATTAAATAATATATTTTTGATATTTGTGTTCTGGATTCATAGAACATGCGTAACGATGATCAAGTTATTCAACGATATAAGATTTCTTAATACTAACATATTTTAATCAGCAAATAAAGATCAACAATCGCTTTAAGGGAAAACTTTTTGATATAATCTTTGAGTGTAAAACTAATTCGTCACTAAATAAATAGATTCATATACTTTTGAAACCTTTTATAACATCATATTCAACGTCTAAAGTATGAATTAGTATTTTTCCTTTAAACCTACTAAATTTCTGAAGAATAATATAATATAATAAGCATTACGCCTATTTAGAATATTCCTACAATTTATAATAACTTTCTTAACCACAATCGTTTAAATGAAATTGGAAGTAAAATGAGCAAACATTTTCTAATACCTAAAAGCATATTTTGTCCGAGATTTAACGGGACTACCACCTACTCAATTCACAGCGCCATTATGAATAAATTAATACGCTAGGAAATAAGCGTAGAAACGAATGGAAATGCATTTGAAATACGATAAATGTTATTATGGAAAACATCTTGCTACGAATTGTCACTAAACATAATTTTACTTCCCAAAAACGCAATGATCAATCGGATAAGATGGGATACTTCACACAGAATTTCTGTGAAAGCATAGTTATATAATACTAGCTAGTGGGGGGCCCCACTGCCCCCCTTATGACCCATTTTTCCAGTTAAAAAGTAGCCTATGTTTTATCTCAGGTTCTTGACCATCTATGTGTCAAATTTCATTACAACCGGTAAAAGTGAACCCTTCGCGCAACCTTTAGGGGGTTGATCTAAAAAAAATATATGTCCCTTTCCAGGCTCTAGACCATCTGTGTACCAAATTTCGTTCTAATCGGTTCAGCAGTTTAAGCGTGATGGAAAGACAGACAGAGTTACTTTCGCATTTATAGTATTAATATGAATTGTTTAATAATAACAATTTTTGTTTTAAGATACGAAAAACCAATATTACAAGCGCCGACCTCAAAATAAACTTTAATAAGTTGACGAGAAAATGGAAAAGATAGGGAAATAAGTTTATAACCCTTCCTGGATGTAATATCAAATAGTGTCATCGTGGGAGGAAAACGAATCACACGCTTCGCTGATTATATGCAAATAAATTAAATATCATTTACAAACAAAAACATTGTAGCCTTTGAATATTTAATTCACGAACTAATCATGTTTTTATTTTTACTTCATCTCATATGAAGAACATTATAGATGTCAAATCAAGTTATTACAAAATCCATCATATTAAACGAAAACTCGTGCAATTTATGTACACCAAGACAGTTTGATTCTTAGTTGAACGAAGACCAACTTTCATGTTCAGGAACTTTCATAAGCTTCGCTACTCTTATTTGAAATTTCATAAAATGTATTCAATGGCTGACTTATTCCGTCAACCAATATGTGTATATCTGCACACTTCTAGCACTTTCACATTTCATATTAAGGTTAATATTATAGTTATTGCAGCAAAAATGTTAACAGCCCACATACAATACACCACTGTAGGTAGAAATTATTCAATAACTCGAAAAAGATTTTACTTGCGTAATCTAATAAATTTGCGTTGGATTTATGGAACAATTCAAATAAAGATTTAAATCAGTTTGGCCAACTCAAATTCTTTTAAGCCTATTGTCCTTTGTTTTGATCACTTTCCATTCTTAGTTATCTGTATTTCGAACACACGCTATAGTTGATAAATTTTACAGTTTAGATTCTATTCCTTTTCATAGATATTTCACTAAAAATTAAATTCATGCGACGTATTGTTGCCGTGTGAAAAACAATAGTTGCTACAGAATGCGTGCCAGCGTGCACGGCTGGTGTAATTCAATGAAGTTTTATGAAATACGCCCACAGCCGGTGACGATCGCACAATACAGCTAACACTTCAGCTTAAGTGACGGATACTGAATGGAACTATTAATTGTTTTCACTTCAATTATCATTGTATGGTATAAAAGTAAGTCGCTTTCTTCTGTCTGTTTTTATGTTTACTTAAATTTCATTTCATGCGTTTTTTTAATAGCAGTGATTCAGGAGGAAGGTTTATATGTATGTATTTTTTATATTTATACGTGCGAAGCCGTTGTTAGTATATTCTGAAAGCATAGAGTATAGTTAACAAATGGTCGGGCTTAGGCGTTAAAAATACTTGCTTACTGCTTCGTTTACAAAATTCATCTTCGATTTTTTTCACATGAGTACGAAAAATATTATAAATAAGGTAAGATCCTTTTAATGCTAAAAGGCTTTGTAAAATATAATTTGAGGATTAAGGTTAATTTGACTAAGGATAATCAGATCAGACCAGCTTAAAACTAATTGTGAATATACAAAATTATGAAATGCGTCGTAATTCTCTTTTTAAAGGTCTTTGATCTTATTAATAATTTGATTTCTTGTAATCTTCTTTTTTATCTGTCCTTTACTGTCTGACGTTGAATTTCGTTAAATTTATTTTTTAAATCAAAGATTTACAGACATACAAACACAACTTTATGTATGTATGATGTAAGAGAACTGTATTACTATAGAATTGGGTAAGTTTAGTTTAAGAGAAGTTTTTTTCAACTTTTGAACTGACACAGTCTCTAAATAGGCAAACTTTTGATCATTAATCTTGTTCGAGATCTGTGAAGACAATCTGTTAGATAGCCGAAAGTAAATTAAAAGTTCACGTTTTTTCTTTTATGACCATATACGTCGAGATAAAAATGTAGTTAGATAAATTACGCCAAGCTAAAGAATTATCAGATTTCTTACCATAATTATTGGCGTCTATACATGAAATGTTTAAATAACCGCCTTTTACCTCACTATATGTATATGAAAATATATACCGTACATACACAATTTTTAGTTTATTTTTTCCTGAGGGATGCCTGTTCGTTCCGGGCTATCTCTGAAACGGCTGATTTTGACGTGACTTTTATAGGCAGCTGGTGTTATAAGGAGTACCTTAGTCTATGTTTATTTAACAAAAATATTAATTTTTTGAAAAGTATAATTGCAATATCAAGGTACTGTTCAGTTCATGATAAGCTCAAGACAACTAATAAGTAAATTAATGTTGCCATGTTTTATAATTTCGATCTTTATGGGAATAACCACGTTATTTAAGGCGAGTAATAACCGCGGGACAAATCTATTATAAACATAAATTAGAAGCAAATAGCATATAAAATAATATAATGTACATAAAGACCCGTTCTATGTACATTATACCCTTAATCTGACTCACCCGGGGGTTTATCCAATTCTTCTTCATCATACGTTCAGTCTATAGGGAATATGAAAGAATTTTGTCTTACATCGAAAGTTATAAGCACAATTACAGCATATTACAAGGATATATTGACTTATATGTTTAATAAGAATTAATTATTAATTAATTTAGATTTATTTTCTTACATGGAAATGCGTTTTACTGTAACAAATCATGCAATATTTATAGTCCAAAAAAATATAGCTTTAAATACGAATTTCAAATATAAACTTGAATTATTTTTATAATGTACTTTGAAAGATCCGTAAACGAATAGTGAAATTATTTTTTAAATTCATCCATTAGAACTTGTGATAAGAAGAAAAATAAAACTTTTTTTTGCAATTTCAGGGGAAACAGTAAGTACTAGAAAAAAATACCTTATATGAAAGTCGTGGAACAGAAA
>JADANM010001810.1:7014070-7027360 GCA_026213755.1 Eurema hecabe
CTCATGAAAATGTTGACACTGTCATATTATATTGATGACGTTCAATAAGCGTTCAATTCGATGCGTTAAGCGGCTAAACAAACATTTGTATTCCATCAGGTCGCTGCTTGATCAATATATAATTACGAACGATAAATGCTTTTATTTATTTCAATCATTTTATTGTAGCTTTTTAAGTCAAATGCGCATTGCATTTTAATCACCAATAACGAAGGCCTTATTAAGTTCGAGGTATAATATTTTTCAATTGATGTATTTATATAATATGTCGCAGAGCGTGACGTCGTAGTGATGCCGAGGTAGTGATTGTTTCCTTAATGATGGCTCTTTCTTAGGTTCTTAATAAGTAAAACTTTAGACATATAGTCATAATAACGGCGTATAATCTTCCTCAATACGAATAATCTAATGTCAATTTTTACAATGCTGACGTTTTTATAGCAATTGACAAATTCCATAGAATTATTTTAAGTTTTAATTTAATAACGACTAATTAACTAATATTGAAATAATTTTCACTATCTTGATTTTTCTTTTCGTCCATCTGCTCCGATAAATATATTTGGGTAGTATTTTTTTTTTTTTTGACGGGGGGAAATCCACTTACGGATACCGCGTCCTCCCCGGGGGAGAAGGAGGCGGTTATGTCGGACTCGCCAGAAGGGCCCTACCGACTAGAACCCACCGGTGTTCCGTCGCGCACCCTTTCGGGGGCGGACTTGCTGAGGACGCACGTAGCAATCTTTCGCAAGCCCGCCAGGCGCCGGCGGCCGCTTTGTGGTGCGGCCGCCTCCTCCAGTAGGGCGGGACAGGAAGAGCTATCTGTCCCGCCCCCTCCACGTCGTGGTGTGCCCGGAACACCAGACACACCACAACAGGCGCAGGAGCCCCATTTGGTGGGCGACGCGACCCCCGTCTATGCCGCCCGGGACCCCCACTAGGGCTGGAGGAGGAGGTCGTTTTGGTACGCCCTCGCCTCCTTCGGCGGATAGGATCCGAGAGCGGGTCGCCCTCCCGGATCCTTTCCGCCCTCTCCTTCTGCAACATAACTGATTCGCAGAAGGAGAGAACCGCCTGCCACGACCTCTCATCACGGACCATGGCACATACCACGGCCGGCAAGAAGAGGTCGTTGCCCACCACTTGAGCCAATGACGCTCGCTCTACAGCCCAGGCCGGACACGCCGTGAGCGTGTGCTCCGCAGTGTCCTCCATGCTCGCGCAATGGTGACACGCGGGCAGTGGCTCCCTACCGACTATGTGGCACAGATATCTGCCGAAGCTTCCGTGCCCCGACAGAATCTGCACCAGCCGGTAGGTGAGTGTGCCGTGACGCCTGTCCACCCAGCGTTTGAGCGATATATTTGGTACAGCTACCAAATATATATTTATAATATATATTTGGTAGCTGTACCAACTGTCTTTATAAGCCACATAATATTTAACGGTAAGAACTAGAATGATTAAACAGTTTAATTATTTACTTATATTAATTTCCGAGATGAAAAATGATATGAACAGAGATGTATGGATATACTAGAGATGTTAATGAGATACTCTTCTTTGATTGTAATTCAATTTATTAAGTGTATGCCTATACATACAGATTAAGCACAAAATCTACAAATACGTTCCTTTAATCCGAGTTCAGACACGACAACGGTAACAATATCTATGGGTGTAATCGCAGATTACGCGATTTTTGAAAGTAAATCAATATAACCCGTCACAAAAGAAGCTTAAAGTTACAGACAAGACATACAGTCGAAGTAAATTGACACTTGACACCAAGATATTGAAAGGCTTAACCTTGGCTTAACTATACTACTATTTCTGAAGCATCCCCGTATTGTATTGAACATCAAACTAAGGATATCGAGTAAGGGCTCGAGTTTCGAGGAAGGTAAGTGCGTGATTAGTTGAAAACTTTGGCCGGGCGAACTAAATTCAGTTTCGGGAGTATTTTAATCGATTCTATGTGTGCTGAACGATCGCAATGCAACATAGTTTGTGTTGTATCGAATTTTCTAACATTGATCGTTAAGAGTTAGTATTTAATGATTTATTTAAGACTACCTTTAAGACAATATTAGTCACCGATAAAAGTTTAGGTTATGATTGAAAAGCGTTATTTTATGAATAAGATAGAACAAACAAATTTAATACCATTGTTTTAAAGAAAGACTCAAATGTTAAAGGGTATTTTGCTAAATATCGCCATCTTTTTATTGGCACGGCTTAAGTAAACTTTAAATGCTGATAGCGGAGACCTTTTTTACTGCAAGTTAAGGAAAACAAGTGAGTGTATTGCTTCAAGAAAAATCCGCTAGATGTCGCTATTTACAAAATTTCTTTTACTTGGCAAAATTAGTAAAATGTATTTAAGTTATTTATATAAAACTACAAATTTAAAATCATTATTAATAAAGTATCTCTTCTGTAAAGGTATTTCTTTATTTTGTATATTGAAATAACTAGCAGCGTCCCAGTTATATCCGATTTTTTGTTTTTTCCCGAGGCAATACAGGTAAAAAAATATCATAATATATTATGCATATACATTCCGTAGTTTTGACCTGAAAGAGTATGAATTTCAAAGAGTATCATAATGTTTTTTGTATTAATCAGGATATAAGAAATATTCCAGTTATAGTGTACAATGTATGCAGGTGACAAATGTTCTATCAAGGTGTATAAATCAATGTGTTTCGATATTTATAGATGCACCTACAAATAGTGCATTTTTAAGGCTTAGACAATCCTCTTACACAATATGTCATGTGATCACGTTATATGTGGGTATTTCGATAAATCGTTGACATTCGCGAACATAACAAAATTATTTTATACCTAACGATTAAGGCGTTTAAAATGTGTATGGAATTGTTTTAATCTATCATATAACTGTGGTTCAAGTGCTCCTTTTTTAAAATTTGTAATTGGATTTACGTCAAACATATTATTGATAATGCAATTTTTATCACATAAATTTATTCATTGTTGCAAAAATATCTCAGGTAATTAATAACAAATTTGGAAGATAGTCATGGCAACATACGATATAAAAAATTAAACCCTATACAAAAGTAAAATTGAAATTCGTATGTACAATGTACATCCAAGAATGTTACCGAAATCATTACCAGGAAATGCATCAAAAATTTAAACATGTAAGTCAACAAAGTCAATACTAAAGGTGTATGTCAGAAGGTATCAGCGACGTGACGGGTTTCAGTAAAATTTTAAATATTTCGTATCAATGTCGATCGGTGAGGGCCTTTCTGAACGCTTAAAGGTTCTTCCTTGTAAATCGTTATACTTGTACATATGCACGAGTGATATATTTAATTAACAGTCAGATTTAGCAAACGTAAAAACGAATAGTGTATTTTATAATTGCCAAGGTCGAAAAACGAACGAAAATTGTTAATAAATGATTAACAAATTCTTAAAATTCAGTCCAAGTTGTTTTAAAAACTATTCAATGCAAACAAAAATCAAATTTATCCTTGTAATATTATGTACTAAAGACAACGCGGTACTATGTGTTGTTATAAACTCTATCAAGTAGGTAAAATTTTATGTCTACTGTTAAATTATTTTGCTATAAAATTAAATAGTCACCGTACACGAAAGAATCTTAAGGGTTCAAAGGTATGTGCAAATTTTTTAAGAATGCATATGCGATTCGTACTCTTGATAGAGCTATTTACATAATGTAGGAACCATGCAGCTATTATGCGACATTTAAAATAGTGTATGACTTATAATCATTAAACAGGGTTGCTTACATATTAAAACTTTCACGATAATCCGTTTAATCACGCGAATTATTAGTCAACAAAAGACTTTGCCAAGGACGCGGAAGCATTCGCGTTGTCGTAAAAATAATGTTGCCCTACATAACAATAAAATTTGCTTATATTTACCAACTAAATGTGGCCATTTATTGTGATGTTTAGTATGCGGTATTGACAGCCATACGTGAAAGTTGCGAGGATAGTTTTCTGATTGAAAAATTTTAAATTCAGAGTCCGTTTTTTATTCTCTCGAAACTCGATAATTTATTATAATCAAAAAACACCTTTAGTGACCTTAGAAACAACGTAGCTACATAATAAAACCAGCAAAACATAAGCTATACAGTATACTTATTATGCTTTAACATGTATTTAAACAACTTTAATTATATTTACTTATGTAATACAATATTTTTATCTAAAATGGTCGAAAAATATGACAAACGTCTAAGTCTATTTCATAGTCGCTTAATTAATTAATTATTTTTAAGTTATGTTCCGATGGCACTCTCTACTTTTTAAATTATTTAAAAATATTATAAATATAATAAAGGTTGTATACTTACTTAATATGAAAACTGGCATTTAAATCGCGTGTTTAACATTGCCATGAAAGGATTGTGGTAGAAAATACTGGGACTTTCTTGACATAGTTGCAATCCTTTACGAGGTCGCATTGAGTTCAATGCCGGAAATAGCTATAATTCGAAATTGACACGAACGAATTTTAAAGTATCTATCGTTATTTCGGCATTATAGGTACTCAATTTAGTATTGCCAGTGTTAAATAAGACAAACACAAAGCATTTAATACTAGTTTGTATAGAAGCTAAATAAAACGGCATTTTAATAGGACATGGTGTTTACTGTTTGTGTATCAAGTGCAAATTAAAGATGAAATGTTAAAATAAGTATTTTTATGTCAACAAATTATTATGGACTTTGTTACTGCCAACTAAGCTTAAAGAGGAAAACCATAATTCATATAATATTTTTATATGTGAAAATTCATAGTCTCCTACCTACTGCAACAGATATTTACAAAATGACCTCAAATTAAAGCCAAGCTATCTATCACATATACATTTTAATAACATTCAAGTAACGAAATATAAACTACCATATTAAAAAAAGATACACAAAATCTTTTAACCTTACCTAAAACGCAAAAAAATATTATTTCGTTATGTTATTAAAAATCATAAACATGCATATCACACGATTCTTGTTTAAGAATTACGTTCTGAATATATGTTAGTCATAAAACTAATACGTTCAAGTTTAAGCAAGAACGCTTCAAACACGCAATATGTAACTTAACGTTGTGAAAAAAAAATAAACGATTGATGCAAATAGCTCATTAATTGTACTTTCAGTAATGTCTTAAATTCAAATACTTTTATATGTAACTCAGAAGTTTGATTTAACTGTCATTTAAATATTTTTTTACTTAATGTTATACAAATTATAAGTATACGTTAGAAAAATACAAAGAAATAAGAAAGATCATTCTATTTTTATCTTCAAACATTGCAAATGATATTAACAATTAATTTAATTGTCAACAAGAAGCTTGTTGATTGCTAACAAATTAAGCTTGCTGCGAAGGTTCCTATGCCACTTTTCGTTGTGATAAGAGGGAACATAGTGGGGTTTTGGTGGGTAAAAGTTCGGCATAACCCATGGTACTTACAACGAATCCCATGGGAATTTGTATGAGGTTTTCCCCACGTTACGTTAACGACGCATGTTTAAGATTAGGCTAGACAAATCGTCTCAACAGCTGAAAGTGTCGTGGAAGAGTCCAAAAAATCTCAGTGCCTGCGTCATAGAGCAGGATGGCGGAACACAATAGGGTATTTGTCAGCTTAAAGCTGATATAATTGAATACAAAAACCCCAAAATATCTTCATTCTTAAACAAGAAACATTTTTTAAAATAATAAATTGCCAACTTTAACTGAGAAACTAAATACAAAATTAGGGCTTTAATAGTTTTGTGATAGATGTCATTGTTAGACTTAGACCAAATTTAAATTAAACAACAAGGGAAGCATCAAGAATAATCAATATCAATTGGTTCATGAAGTCGAAAGTCGTAAGTAATTCTTTACCTACCACAGAATATTGAGAATCTCCTTAGTATTCTAGGTCGGGTGACATTCAGCACTGTATCAATGAGATTATTTTTTCTTACCAAATAGCCTTGCAGGTTACAGCTATTTTCATGACGTTTTTATTGTTTAGTTAAACATTTTATGACAATTGCTATCTTCCCGTGTCCTTTGCAAATACATATTTATGTACAATTATAATCTTTACCTTCAAAAAATACGGGTCTTTGGTATTCGGGTACGTTGCAGTATATTTGCATAAACTACAAAGAATATTTAATGGTATTGTTGGTTTTCTAAGAATAGCAATTATGTAGATAATTTTAATATGGAATTTATTACAAAAATTTATGTTGGATGCCTACTATGAAGTGCTTCTTTGCGCGGTATTTGTTGATACATATAGTACATTACATATTCTGTGTGTGTTTTTTATTTTTAAACGGTAATATAGTTATAAGTATATCTGTGCCATTGACAAATTATCTGTTGAAGTATATGCAGTTAACACGACACAAAACAGTATGATGACGTCATGGGACTCCACGAACGGCCTCGCTCTTGTGCCAAATTAAAATCTGAGCAAAGGTATATTCCTAATTATTATTTCTTGTGAAAGAAAATCAATTACAAAACGACTTTAAAATGAATAATAAGTTTATTGGTTTTAAATTTTTTTTTTTCAAAATGTATTCACAAATCGAGACAATATCACACTTTTAAAAAAGTAATTTTACATTTTATAAAGGTATGCAAAAGATGACCAAATTTGACGATTACACTGAAAAATGTAAATAAGCGATCAAAAATGATAAGGTCAGACGATCAGACGGGCCAGTGCAGAAATACGAAGTATTAATAAATACAACATTGACAAAGACCGCCAAAACACCTGGCTGTCGGCCAAACAAAAAAAACGGCCTACGCACGTGCTGTGAGGAACAATTCCGGTGACGAGAAGAAACGTCTGGGAGGTTTGACATAACAATTGGAAAGTTCCAAAGAGGTCGTGATATTTACATTTCGAAATTCTGGCCAAAAAAAACTAAAGTCAAAACTTTTTTAGGACGTCCAAACTTAATATCTTACTTAATATCTTAGGTACTGAGTAATTAGAACGTAACCTTTCACGCCAATCATACTGTATAATAAAACGTATTTTATTCTTATATCTTGGCATAACCTATAAAGTTCTATGGTGGTGCTCCCAGAACAGTTTCATATTGATAACTCAAAAATATATAGACTTGGCGGTAGACCGTAGATATCTTCTAACAAATGGCTTTATAAACATGAATATGTCAGGCTCAAGTTAAATATAAAAAAATACGTATTATTTAAATTATGGCCAGTGTAAATATGTCATTCTACCAATAAAAAAATATTAGCGCGTAATTCTTTATTTATGTGTCATAATTTGACAGTTTCTAAATTTAAAATAAGAATTGCACCAAACGTCACGAACAGCGAACTCCCGGGCTCTACGTAGCACTTCACGCATTTGCGACAAAAGTACCTACTCCTTTTATTTTTAGCGCATCTTTATCTGGCTCGCCAGTACTGAGACGCTGCCATAATATTTAGCAAACTTTGCGCAATATACGTTTCAGTTTACGGCTTTTTACTATGTTATTGTAAGCTTTCGCTTTTCAATCTCCTTCATTCTCATGGTCATTTATATACCTACTTCTGAAAGCGCTGATTGCTTGGACAGTGAAAAATTCAGGGACGACTTTTTTCAAATTAAAAATTTTAAAGTTTGTCAGTATGTATTTTATTTACTTCGCTATTTCGCAAAAGAATCTTAACGGATTTGGCGTAAATTTGGCGCGCAGTTGTAGATTGATATCCAGTTGGAAATAAAAAACTCTTTTTCCACAGGAAAGACAACTATGGAAGGAACCACTGGGTAATACTAAGTCTAAAATAAATAAATAAATAAGAGGAAGCAAGATTTTGTGTTTGATTGTTTTCATTTAAAAGACTCTAAAACTAATGGACTGATTTATACAATTCCTTCCCTCTTGTACTATCCCCGGGTGACACTAATTAATATTTGGAAATTTTTATTGTTTATTAATTTATTAAAAATTATAAATTATCATAAATTACAAATCCGTTCTTACTGAAAAATTAAACATAATAAAAACTGCTAAAAAACTGACCGCTCTTTGCAGTACAGAGTAGGTATAATTTTTATGGGGCATAAAGATTATTCGTCTTATGATTTATCTTATTACTTTTATGATTGATGGCTCATATAAACTGAGAGCAATTTATTGAAAAATTACTGGAACAGTATAGAATTTCTGTATTGGTTCTGAAAATACTACTTTAAGAGATATTTTGTAAATAAAGTAGTTTCGAGATACTATTCTAATTTTAGATTTGTTTTTCTTAGAAAGTGCTAATAAATGAAACCTTTAAAAACACCTTTTTGCATTTGGAGCCCTAAAAAAGCCAGTAGTAGGTAAATAATTGTTGAACACTTTAAAAATGACAAAGCAATTTAATGGTCATGTTTAATAAATCGCCAAGATGTTGGCACAAAACGAAACCGCCAAAAAACTTGCCACCTTAATCGTCTTCGTCTATTTCAGTTGTAACGAGTTTGCAAAACTCAAATGTTGTCTAACGATTGGGCACGGCAGGCATTGTCACGCGATTGCGACACACCAACACGCTTGTCATTACAACATTTGTTATTTAATTATAATTTCACCGTTGATATAAACTAGTCGAATGTTCCCAAAAATCGCGATCATAAAATGAAGGCATTTAAGTGTCAAATGTAGTGGATAAATGTGCTGTTGAAACGTGGGAGTCGTTATAGCGCTAAGCCGCACACGCAATGCATGTAAACGCGGTCTCGGCCGCGGGCTGCGTAGCGAGTTGCGTAGCACTAGCGACTCTAGCGAGCAGTCCTCTCGCACCGCTCCGCATCACAGGGTGAGATCGCTCATCGCACGGAAGCGAAGGTTGCGCCCATGACCGCGCCGCGCCCGGCCGGCTTCATCGTCAGTCTCGTGTCGTACTCGCCGCTTCTCGGACCTCGAGCCGTGCATTCTTAAGAGAAGTTTCCTCGGTCGACAGCAGTGATGTGTCTGTGAACTGATCATGTGCAGACGAGTGTGTGTAGTGGTAAAGTGCGTGCGCGAGCGGCGGAGACCCGCGCGCCCGTAGCCCGCCATGTGGATACTGCTGATGCTCCTCCTAGCGCTAGCCGCGCCTGGCGGGGGAGCCTCTTTCACCCCCAACAAGGAACTCCTAGAATGCGCAAGGTACGTAGCTCAAGAAATTTTAATCACACATTTTGTGCATTAATAAAGCTATAAACTTGGCAAATGTCACTGGGACCTCGAATGAGCTACAAAAATAATTCAGATGGGCTCGCAAAACAAACGATTACTAGCTGTGACTGCTTCACTGTAACTATGCCCGGTTAGATTCGGATTTATTTGGCAATGTCACTACTTTCAATTCGAAATGTTTGTCAACGATTTCTGTGATACATGCGCTGTTGTTTTTGTTTGTTGTTTCCGGTATCGATGTATATACTGATAATGTGGTATATTAAAAACTCCATTTCTTTCTCTTATACTATAGCCTAATATAGGATAGGTAGTATGGGAGAATAGAATTCTCGAATTCCTTTGAATAACTTTAAGGCGCCTAACAATAATGTGTCGATGCCATCTCGCATCACCGCATTTCATGGTACAATCTTCGGTATGTCCATTAAGAGGTAGTCATCAAACAGATCGGTTCGATCAGCGTCGCTTGGCACAAACAGTTGTTGACATAAACAGATCGCTAACGAACGGGCGTCGCATGAGCTTGGCCAGGTGCAACGATCTGCCATTTGCGACAGATTTACCGGACGCGCCAATTACATCTGAAATATATGTATGTGCCTCGGTGGAAATCGAAAGTAAACTTCGCTTTGACCTGAATATCCTTACATTATTATTATTAGTATAGTTGAAGTTATTTTGCCTATAAATAAATAAGGTCTATTTATTTTTGTTAGTTAGTTAATTAGTTCGATTGTTGTTTCGCGTAAAATTACACGGAAAAGTATGTCTGTATTTTGTTGTATTACCTTGTCTTTTGCAACTATATCTAGTAATGGCTAGTTAATTTAAACTGAAACATTATAAGTGTAATAGTGATGCGGAGTTTTATTTACATACGGTTAATACTATCTGAAATAAACCTTATTTAATGATTACCTAATTTGCAATAACGCTTTGCGCTAAGTGGTGTTGCATATTACAAAACAGTGCGCCCGTAATATTTCCTTTAAATGCCGTTTGAAAGTATTTTTGGCAACACTAAAGAGTTTAGATTACTACAAAGGTACGTCAGTATGACGCACAAACATTATCGAGATTTGAACAATCTTATTGTAATGGACTGATGACAAAGTAAACTGTATAAACACAAACTGTTAAATTCGGAATATATTATACTTACTTGTAAACTTTTTGTTGAACGCGGAGGTAATGATTCAAATAACAGAAGGTACCCACAGTCCATACATTTCATATATACGAATAAAGTAAAATATTAATGTCGATTAATATTATTTATTAATTTTATTTTATCATCATCACTCTTCTTTGGTATAATTGAAATTTCAATGGGCTTTATTTTTTATTTATTCAATTGTTGACATTACCTTGTTACCTTAGCCAATTAAGTTATATAAGAATAACCTAAGCTTAAAAAATAAAAGATGCCATGGTCAACACAATAATTGTTGGCCATCACAACATAACGCAAGTTTTAGTTTAAAAAATAATTAAAAGAACTTCATGAAAACTGATTAGAATATATATTAACATAGCTAAACGTTGGCGACATTGCTATAATTGTACTTAAAAAAGTGCCTTCGGAATTTTTTGTGACCATGTTCAGTCCTGAATCATCTATTCATTTAAAAAAAATACGTTTTATTATTTTCTTACATAATAAATCATTTGTAGATATAAAACAATTTAAAATCAATAATTTAGGTACATAGTTTGTGAACATATTTTACGAAACTTTCTTAACCTGAACAAACAAATAACTACATCATAATATGTAGGTATATTGAGTCTAATTTTCTTGGAAAAGTGTTAACCAACTTAACTATACGAGTATACATTTAATTATTTACGATGAATTTTTATTTACTAATTGATTTTTTAAATATATCTTTTAAACAATAAATGTAGGAGTAATCGTTAAAACGAATATAGTATCTAAGTACAGAAAGTTTAATATATTTAAGGAACAGTAATTAGTCTCTCGCACTTTTATTTTAAAATATTATCAAACTCATGTTCGTATAGGAAATGGTGGCTTGAAATCTCGGAATACAATAGTTTTGACTACTACTCTACCAACTATTATATCTTAAATGTCATTAAACTTGATTTACAAAATATAAATATAAATTATAAGAAGCATATTTCGCCATGCACAGTTTAGGTACACAAATAGCCATGTACAAAGAAAGCAAGGTAACAATGCAAATCAAAGCGTCTAATGATCGATAATAATAGGTTTAACAGACGCCAAAATAAGCTGTAATCATCAGACGAATGTGCGTCACTAATAACCCAAATATACTGCAGCTATTGCGGTAACTGTGACAACAAAAATAAACCGCTCTAAATACCTATCATTGCAACTGCGTCTGTCGTATTCTAGATACAACGTAGGCTGTACGCATTACATGCTGAAACTATAAGCCAATACATCAATATCACCGCTTGATACTCACTGTTGATTCGTAAAAAAGTTCACTGAGATATCATTTCATTAGCTCTATGTAAAATTGTCTACTATATACATCTGTTACGTAGACTTAGATACTAGTCACCGGTTGCGGTTTCGTCCGCCTACAGATCTACCTTCACCCGCGTAATTCATTGTTAGGGTAACTTATTCACGTTATAACTTAAGCTATCCTTTTCAAAAAGAGTATAGGATTTAGATATTAAACTCTAACTCTTCCTATATATGTAGTAAATATTGCTTAGTAATTTGTACGACGTATATATTTACTATCTTAACGAATCTTTATATGTTCTAATAGATCTCTGTACTATTTTATTGTACTGCAAGTGCTTTCTTTTGTATGTTTATTGGATTTTGGCCAAAAGTCGATGGCTACTGCGATGTACATACGATTAACACGAAACATTATCAAATACATCACTTAAGATAATGTCTTGTGTTGTAATTTGTTTGCATCGCGTTTCTTAGAAAAATAACTATTTATTGTTTCAAGTAAGAATTTTAATTTCGTATACCACGTTAAACTACAAAAACGTTGATCTCATAAGGATGTTTGAACGAACTTTAATATTTTTGTAAAATAAAAAATCGGTCTAAGGTTTAACGATAGATTGATAAACATTGGTTTGATTTTTGAAAAAATTTTTTTCAAGTCAAGAAAAGAAAAAAGTTTTATTATTTACTAGTCGCGCTCCAGGGTGTTATCGACATTTATGCATGTATAAATGCGGGTAAAACCACGATTACAAACCTATATTTAAACCTTTCTCTTGACCGCATGAACATCAGTGGCGTAGTTTTAAAGACTTTAACATGCAAAGGGAGAGCCAGAAAAAAGCGACTTTATATGTACTGCGTAATGATACTACATGAGTGGAAGAACTTGTTAACTAATAGTAAATATCGATGCTCATGAATTATTCGTAGTAGAATCATAACAAGCTGTTCATAATCACGCCGTTAATACGTACCTACTAATATATTAAACACGAAAGTTTTTGAGAATATATGTAGGTAAAATTTTTTTTCAGATTTACAACATGTTTATCCCGATACTTAACGAACAGTAGTTTACTATACTTCGTAAAACCTTTACTTATGTGCATGTGTAGGTACGAAAGTATATTATTGAGACATACAAAAATTTAGTCGGAAATATAATTGATTGTATTGGCCTTTTCTGATAAAATGATGATTTCTGACGAACTCACTTATGTTTATTTAATCTTTTTGTGACGATACTAATTATTATATTGAGTCAATATTCGTACCTATAGTGTAACTTGTTTTCAAAATTAAATATTCGTAATAACTAATACTTAGATATAATACTCTTCTAGTCGACCGTATGATATTTATTTTCGGCGTTGTAGAGAAAATAAGATTAATTGTATATTACATTATGCTCCATGCACGTAATAAGTACATAATTACGTATACTCCTAAGAGTATTAATACCCATTACGGAAGCCCTATCGGGTTCAATGGTGTTTCTACCCATAAATGTTGGAAGAATCATAACATGTATAAGCTAGGTAACACCATTAAACGCTTATAAAATTCTTACATATTTATATATAATAAGTA
>JADANM010001810.1:7034830-7070154 GCA_026213755.1 Eurema hecabe
ATTTTGGAAGCCATGCCTACTTCTGGGTCTGCAAACAGTCTCTGGTCTAGAATAGCGACGGCCGCTGATAGAGGGGTCATGTTCTGCGGCGCCCAACATGGAGCCCTAGACAGATATGCCTTGATGGTATTCCCTATGTGCTTTAGCCTGTTTACGGTAATCTACTGGACCACTTACCTGAGTGAAGCTCACCGCGCGCTGCACGGGTGACACACGTTATTGGACCAATAGTGCTACGTCTATTGCGTAAAAGATAGTGAACACAGTGCCTAATAAGCGAAGTTGTGATTGTACATATAGAACAATGCTATATTTAATGACGTTATTTGTTACGTTGAATTTATATTGTAAGTACATAGTACTATATTAAACGTCCATGAAACTTTAAATAACCCATACATATACAATAATTCTTATAAAATATGTAAATATATTTACGACGTTTTAAGGTAAAGATTAAATGATAAGAGTGCCTTCAAATTATTCTATTGATATCAAAGTTATTTATGGATGTTACTCTGTGAGATAGAGACGTATAATATAATTAATAATTTAAAGTTACTCATCTATTAAGGATAAAGACAATACCTTATAAGTAACCACTTTATTACCTATCTATTAATAGTAATAAAATAAATTTCGAATCTTTGCACGGCTATTCTTAAACTATCACCGTGCTTACTGCGCGTATAATGTAAACAAATACTTGTCTCATTGGTAAGTACTTAGTGAAATATATCCGGAATATAATAGTAGGTATCTAATTTTCTATTCATAATAACGACATATCACTATATAAAATTAGGCATATGGATCCACAGACCCACAATTCCGAACTTAATCAGTTTTATAATTCAATGATTTTCCATCCATGCTATACTATTATATATAATATAACTGAATAAAATATATTTGCACTTCAATTTTCCACTTGTTAGATATAACATAGCCACAGATTAATGAGCTTAAATTTAGTATTTATGAATTTATCTAGAAAGTGTTATGCTAGTCATTTTAAAAGAAACCGTCCATAACGGGCTATTTTATTTAATTAGGTGAAGGAAATAATTTATTTATATAGACATATTCTACGTTTACAAACGCCTTGACGATCGGATTAATTTTAAGAATTATATGATTGACAATTTATTTCAAGTTCGCCCTAGTACTTTATATTCGTCCAATGGTTCATCCCTTTTCCAAGATTTCTAAACTATTTATAGACTTTAGTTGAATTGATTCAAATTGTTAGATGATTCAAATCTAAGTTAACACTATTTTTAAGGTTTATTTAAAAGGAAGTATATACTCTAAGTTTAGCAATCGCAAATAGGTTTAATGTAAGCAATGACAGAGACAATATTTTCCAATTTTGAGAAGTGCACAATTTCGTCGCGAATAACATCACATTTGACCTGGTGTCCAAATGAATATGGATTGTTAGAACAAACTTAGAATTAAACTGGCATTTGCTAACATTAATTAATAAAATTATACAATTTTCCCACTTCATTTGATAATTTGAATGAAATGAAACATTGACAGGTTAATAATAATGAAACAATGTAAATATATAAAATAATGAAATAAAAGACATTATTTTAATTATTAAATATTTGTTTTTTATTCACCCTAACAAGACTAGTTTCTATATTATACAATTCCACATAAATTTATAATTTATTGCATCAGTTATAGCCATAATAAGAAGCATCTCGGTAAACTCTAAAGATGTCTTCTGAATTTCGCCTAATCCTCCGTCCAATAGGCTCCAAATCATTGTAGCATTTGGGAAATACCTTCTCAATGATATTCACTGCTTCTAGTTTCCCAATTTGCCTCACAGCGAGCACTGAATATAATGCTTTTGTTTTTACACAATCCTGTGGAAAAACATTAGATTCGAAATTACCTTTCTTTCTATTCCCCACTTCCTCTTATTTGAAACAAATATTCAGGTTTACACAAGAACAGTCGTAGGACACAGCTAATTGACAATAAATATTCTCATATCTTTTTAATAGTTTTGTATTAAGTAGTAATAAAAATGTTTCATAACAAATGTACTTTGTTAAGTTACCTCATGAGCCTTTTTAATCTTAAACCAAGAAGCATCACCCTGTGACCAGGCACTTATGAAGGAGCAATGAGTGAGGTTAGCTGCTCTTATTTCAGTACACGCCAAATGTTCCATATTCCTGAAGTCCAGGTGGTTCCGACAATAATCAAACATGTGAATCATCTCATGGGTCAAAACACCTTGTACCATCGCCTTTCTTGTAGATACATTTTGACACACTACAATCTGTAAAACATAATATGCACTAAAATTTTTATAAACTGATGAAATGTAATGATAGTTTAAATTCAACAATAATAATATTGAAAATATAACATTACTTTAATTAAATTCTTAATTTATAGTTGTATAGGAAAATTAAATATTAATTTGTAACTAGCTACTATAGCATTTCTAGTGAATGTAAGTATCATATAGATAAGAATTTTAAAATTTTTAACAAGGTACAAGTGGTTGAAATTTTGTATAAGATTATTTTCGTGTTAAGATGTAACTAGGTTTATATATGAGGTCTGTGGTTACCCCACAGATGGAGACATTATTAATATAAATAACTATGAACTTACTTGATTCAGTTGAGGATCATACCCTCCACTGACAGAGTAGTCACATACTTCACATGAAATGTGTCTTCTTAAATCAATAGGACTGTAATCACCAAAAAAATTCATTAATAATTGTTCAGTAAGCCCTTACTTGATTTTTAGGGATACATTAAATGTAAACAACTAACCAACCAGAGCTTTTTAAAGCAGCCATCATAGTTTTAACTATTGGACCTGAAATTGTAATAACGTTTAGCCAATTGTGAAATGTTGTTATAATCAATTATTCAGATTTATGTAATCCCGTAACTTACTGTTTTTTATACAATGGTATACGTTTTTTTCACACTTATACTTTTCTATGCTTTCCTTTCCTTCTTTACCCATTAATATATTGGAGATTTTCGGTTTAAAAGTTCCTCGTCTTTCAGGATATAGATCATAACCCCAAGATTCTCCCTTCGGTGCATCGTGATTGTTGTCCTGTTGTTCAGAAACATTCGACTGCGCTTTGGCGTCTGCCGTTGACGACGTAGTTTCAGCCGTCATTGCAATATAAACAATTTAACCTTTTATGAATTTCATCAAAAATATTATTGACAATATTTAGTAATAAATACTGAATTAACTTGGTTGAAATTTCAACTTGCAGGTCTAAGACATACTGACGTGAGACGTCACTCTGACATAAGTCTGCCGCTGGCGGCATGACGTCCTGAGTCGTAATCTGTCATTGTCTGAATGAGTTTTATATTGCGTTCCAATTTGTATTAGAAAAAGATGAAGAAATTGTATTGTAATGATTGAATTCATTGGCTTTTAATGGATCAATTATTTCCTAGGTTCCTTTATTGGTACACATAACTACTTTTGAAATGTTATTGACTATAAGTGAAAATTACTAAAATTATTAAACTAGTTGTAATCTCGATTGAATATTCCTTTTTTGGTGCATAAAGTGATTTAATGTTTGATTGCGATAGTGAATCATGCAGTAAATTAGCTAATAAGTGTCCAAGAAATGAAGAATTCATTTGAGAGCGCATAGTAGCGTCGTTCCGATTGCTCCAAGATTTGTCGAGGTTCTTCGTAAAGTTCACTATCACTTTACGAAGGGCAGAACGAAACGACTGACTGACTCGACTAAAGACGACTTGATGACGATTTTACTTGACTCATATCGACTTTTATCTTGACCACGTTGCCTTTTATTACATTGACATTGGCAAAAAGCTAGACGCTAATACCAAAATATAAGAAAAAAAAAGAAGGTTATAGATTCGATAATCGATATAGATTATAGACTATAGTTATTGTCAAGTGTCAACATTGAATTTAAGTTTATGTTATTTAAAAGTTTTAAATTTATAATTAAGTTAAAAGTTTATAGTGCAGGGCTACTTAAATAATCAAATTGCCTGCGTAAAACATACTAACATAGTTCTTTACAAAAATGGAAAACAGTCGAAGTGATGTACTCATTCTAAAACTTGCTAAACACTTTTTTAATGGAACTTATGATTTCCAATTAGATGTGAGATAAAAATAAATGACCATCATTTACTAAACATTTACAACAATTTTCATCGTACTTATATGTTCTATTTTTATTTAGGCAAGTGAAGTGCAAGAGTTATGTGTGTCGGCACAAGAGAAGTTAATAAACATGACGATTAACAGTAATTTAGTACAAAAATACCCAGTAAGCCATGAATACACCAGACTTTATTTAAAAAAAATATTGAGCTATCTAGAACCCTGTCAAGAAATTCACGATAGCATATATAATTTCATGTGCTCTATAATGAGTAGTAAGCAAGGTGCTAATACCTTCTGGTATCGGCATTATCTACTTGATAATGATTTTCAAAATACTATAATTATAAAAGAAACTAAGAATATGGTTATTAATGGTACTACTGGCTTGAAAACTTGGGAGGTGAGGTAATTAAAGATAAATATTTTATGATAAAAATCTCATATAAGAGAATGTGCTATATTTGATGTAATAAATACTTTTTTAGGCTGCGTTATTATTAGCAGATTGGATTCTGTGCAACAAGAGTATATTTAAAGATAAGAAAGTCTTAGAACTTGGTTCTGGAGTTGGTTTTACTGGAATCACTGTGGGTAAATTGTGTAATGTTTCATCTATAACATTAACAGACTGCCACAATGAAGTCTTAAGTACAATAAATGATAATATTCAAATTAATTTCCCTAACGCATGTCATCTTGAAGATAGTACTGTTTATAAGGATGGTAATAAAATCATAGGTAAGATTATAAGAGTGCTTAATTATCTATATAATATAACTAGCCGTAGCTCGCGACTTCGTCCCCGTCGATTTCTTTTTCCATTATTTCTTCGCTCCTATTTTTCGCAGCGTGATGCTATGTAGCCTAAAGCCTTGCGCGATAAATTGTCTATTCAATAAAAAAAGAATTTTTCGATTCGAACCGGTAATTCCTAAGTTTAGCGCGTTCAAACAAACAAACAAACAAACTCTTCATATATTATTATACTAGCTGTTGCTCGGAACTTCGTCCCCGTCGGATCTATTTCTATTATTATGATATAGTGAGTCAATCTTAGAGGATAGACATATACTGTCGCGGACTTTTTTTTAGATCATTTAAAGAGGAATAATTCCTTCATACATATCTCTTTTGTATCTTGAACCGTTTTCGCAGCGCACGCAAAGGAAGCCCTCAAAGATGAATAATTCTCCCCGTTTTTTCCATATTTTCCATTACATCTTCGCTCCTATTAGTCGCAGCGTGATGTAATATAGCCTAAAGCCTTCCTCGATAAATGGTGAATTCAATAAAAAAAGAATTTTTCAATTCGAACCAGTAGATCCTGAGATTAGCGCGTTCAAACAAACAAACAAACAAACTCTTCAGCTTTATATATTAGTATAGATATAGATTATCTATACTGCAATATTATAGTAGGGAAATATTTCGTTTTTTATTTGTTTATACTAAAGATGTTTTTAAAATAGTTCTGTAAAGGTACATAATTTTCATGTGTTAGGCTATTTCGAATAAAGTACTTATCAACACAACAGCTCAACTAGGTTTTTATGATATAAAAAGTAAAGTTTTGACTGATCAATCATGTTTATGAATTTATTTTAGACTACAAAGGCAACCTATAAATTAAAATCTACATACAATATTTTTTCAGGAGATTCAATGTTAGATTGGCATGAGTTTGATCATACAGCATATAAAGAAACCCCAGATATTATAATTGGAGCTGATATTGTTTATGATCCTTCAATATTGAAGCCACTTACAAATGTTTTAAAGATATTCTTTGGAAGGAACAAAGCCTTACAAGTGTTTATTGCATGCATTGTGCGAAATGAAGATACTTTAAATGAGTTTTACAATATTTTAGGTATAACAATATTTGATTTATTCTTATATTAAAGATTAAATAATTTGTTTTATTATGCAATCATACTTTTTTCAGGTTTAAATGGTATGTCAATAGAAGAAATTGAAATAACCCAAAATGTCCACCTACAATGGGATTCAAATATTAAAAGATGTTTTATAAAAATAAATTATAAAATTTATATCTTAGTTTTTTATTTACAAAAACTACAAACTTTACTTACTTACCTATACAATATTAAGAGTTAAATCTGAATTCAGAAGTTTAAAAAAATATTACCAGGGAATAATGTCCAGAGACTTGATTTACTTCAAAATTTATAATTTTGTTCAGAGTAGGTAAGTATATGATTCTCAATGCTGCTGCTGCTCCTTACAATTTTTTTTTGTAATTCTATTGAATATTATAGAGATATCCAAAATTTTTATTTCGAGGGATTTATTGAAAGTATTAACAGTAAACTCTATAAATTGTAACTCTAACAAAATGTTTTGTAATTTGTTATGAATAAAATGAATTGCGCGCCAAAATGAAGCTGTATTATTTTTAAAATGTCAAAGTGACAGCTTCACAAATCACAACAGCTGACTGTTGACTGATCTATACGAATACGAGTTACGTCTGAATACTGAACAGTAACCGGTAAGGATTATTTATAATTTATATTCATTTACTATGTGTGAAGTTATCAAAAGTTACAATTGATTACAAGGTACATATACAAATTTTATGACATAATTAATCTTACCAATTATTGAAAATAAAAGAAATCTGAATAAATTTCAATTATAATCAAAATGGAAACATTAAAAAAGACTACACGCAAAAGAAAAGCTGATAACGGTGAAGAGAAAGCTGTGAAACAAAAACCAGTAAAGAAGACTAAATTAACAGATGGTGAAGCTTCTGAGACTAAAAACGTTAAAAAGGAATCAAAAATTTTGAAACCAAAGGCTAAAAAAACAGCGCAGAATATCGAAGATCCCACTGATGATTGTGATGATGAGTTTAATAGCCAATGGGATGAGGGTGTCATGCTTTCCTTTGCTGAAAAGGTCCCCAAGACATTGGCAAACAGGTTTATTGCATTACTTAATGAAGGCTGCACACTGCCATTTATTGCTCGCTATCGTAAAGAAGCTATCAACAATTTGTTACCAGACAGGTATATTTTATAAGCCTTTTATCACGAACAGATTTTTATCAACCATTTTTCTATAACTAAACTGCATTTTTCCATTTAATAAATAAAAGTGTCACAGTTCTAAGACATTTCATTAGCCATTCATTGAATTATTAAGAAATGTATACATTCATATTCAATCAATGTTACCTATTATGTTAAATTTTAGGCTACAAGAAATTTATGAAAGCTACCAGAATATCATCCAGTTCAAAAAAAAGGTTAAATCTGTCCTGGAAGCTTTGAGAAAATCCAAAAAACTCACAGCAGACATAGAAAAAAGTATATTGAATGCTAGAAACCTATCTGAACTAGATTTAGTGGTAGGTGGACATATTTTAAACTATCTTTTAAACTTAGAAGTTTCAATCATGCTTCATTTATATAAAAAACTAAATATATATTTTTATTCGTATGTTCTTCATACAAATGAAAATATATATTATGTAATGTAATGTATTTATTTCAGTATGCACCTCTGAAAACACATTCCTTATCATTAGCGGAAAGAGCTAGAAACCTAGGCTTGGCGCCTCATGCAATAAGGGCTCTAAACGGAGAATACATTGATGTAAACTCCTTATGTAATGAAAGCGATGAATTATTGACCGCAGATAAAGTTGATGGCCATATCACACATATTGTAGCTGATATAATGTACAAAGATACTAGGGTATTAGAACATATGAGAGTTTTGTAAGTATAAATAAATCATATTTAAGTAAATATAGTTCTATTTTCGTAACCTTTTCTTAATTAAGACTCATATGTTTTCATTTTATGCCAAGTCAAATAGTAATAATGCATTTGAACTACTCTACTATAAGCCACAAACTATACCTCCTGGAATCTGAATCTATTTCTTTTCAATATATATACAAACATACAAATAATATTGCTTTCATTTAGCAGAATAATTCTTTAAGGTGGCTTAAATTGCCTTATTTTTCAGAAAAGAAGAAACAAGGTTTACACTTCAAAGCAGTAGAAAAAGCTCTTCAAAAGAGTCAAAGGAAAAAAATGAAAAAGAAAATAAAAGAATCGATACAAAATCAGATCCTGAAACTTACAAACTATATTTTGACTGGAAATGTCCTGTACAATATATAAAAAGCTACCAAACATTAGCTATCAATAGAGGAGAGGATGAAAAAATTCTATCTGTTAAAGTAGTTGTGCCTGATTGGTTTTATAATAAACTAGAAAGGTATTTAAAATTCACAATATCACTTAATTAAATACCTATTTATTTTTTTAATACTAAGTTTACATTTTTATCTAGAACCACTTGCACTTTGATGATCTACTTAATACACATACATATACATGCAAAGTTTCATCTTTCTAGTCCTATCCATTGTGGCTGTAAACTCAATATAAATGGATGGACAGACGACAAAGACAAATTAAGAACCTTACAGAACTATTTTTACTTACAAACATATTTATTACATTATTTCTTCAATATCAACCTATCGACAATTTTTTTAAATAAAATAAGACGCACTTTGTAATTTCAGATTCTGTTGTTCTCTATGGAAAAGCAACCATTGGGTGCGAAAAGGCTTACAGGACGCTTTCAATCGACTCATTAAACCATGGCTCTCTAGACAAGTGCGCTCAGACCTAACTACAGCTGCGGAAAAGGAAGCTATTAAGACCTTTACAGCGAATTTGGAAAAATATTTACTAACAGAACCAATCAAAAATAGACGAATAGCTGGACTGGATCCCGGTTATAAAGCGGGGTGTAAGGTATAATATTACAATGGTTAATCAAAAATGATACATAAATAAATTAAATACAAAATCTAAGTAGTAAACATATACAGTGTTTGACAAAACACGTGTCCGATCCTGAGGGGTAATATTCTGTATCTAAAAACCTTTTCGAATAAAATAAAATAAAAAATCTTTATATATAAATAACAATGCAATAAAGTTTTAAAGAATGTTTGTAGACAAAAATTTATAAAAATTAAAAATTCAAGGAAATTCACTAAAGCTGGCAACTCACGCCATGTACATTTTGCAATTTTACTTTATTTAATTTTTTTGGATGGAAAATTAATTATGTTATTTTTTCAAAACGAAAGAAAAATAAGGACCTAATACCGGCTTATAGTTAGAGGTTTTCGGATCGCACACATGTTTTGTAACACACTGTATAATAGCTATGTCTCCGCAAAACCCATTTCGGTTTTTCGGTACATTATACCCATGTCAGTAAAATCGGTATAATTTTAGTATATCGGTATAATTAACACAACAGCAAACTTGCACACCAACATCATTGTCTATTTATATTTAACCAGTCTAGACTATTACTATATTCTTAACCAAATCTCTTAAAAATTTGTCCAGTAGATTAGCCGTAAAAGCGCAATGAACAGATAGAGTAAATTTGTTTTATCAGGTTGGAGTAATAGATGTAAATGGAGCTAAATTGGAAGCCTGTACGATATACCCGAATTTACGACACACCGATAGTAACGACACAGCAGCAAAAAAATTAAAGGAATTACTCGTAAAATATAGGTACGTAATTCGTATTAAAATAGATGTTTTTTTTGCATATACTTATACTTTGGATATGTTGGCGCAATGAAATTGGAAAAATAACCAAATCGTTGTTTAAAACAGCAGTTTCTAATATAGAAATATCTAGTATGATCGCTAACTTCCGAAAGGTACGATATTATGATAAGAAGATAACATTTTCTAATACAAATTTAATTTGTTTTCATAATATTATTATATGTATTTACATCGTTTATTATTATAACTAAGGTACTTTCTCGAAATTGATCTGTGTTGGGTGTCGGGTGTACTTCTATTAATTAATTTATTATTTACCCTTCATTACACTTTCAGAGTGTACTTGGGAAATGTAATACGCCTTGCCTTTGCCTTTGCCTATGCCTTTTCACTAAAAAGTGATGTGTTCCAGAAACCTTTGATATAAATTTCTTTTGGCGTGTCTATAGTAACTAACGTGTTATTTTCAGAGTAGAATTGATAGGTCTAGGCAATGGTACGGCCTGCAGAGAAACGGAGACTTGGTTGAAAAACCACCACATAGCTGACGATATTCCTATAATTATTGTCCCAGAACAGGGCGCATCTATTTATTCTGTGAGCAAAGAAGCTCAAAAGGTAGGTCGAAGACCCTAACTAATATCATAAAAGTTATAGCTGTATAATAGTTGCTAATAGTATTAATTGCAGGAACATCCCAACATGGACCCCAATTTAATATCAGCATTGTCGATTGCTAGAAGGGTATTGGATCCTCTCGGAGAACTTATAAAAGTAAGTTTACATAATATAAGTAATTGCCTATGTTGCAATAAATGTAACTAAACTAAAAAATGTTTTGAAATATAAACTATTTTTTTATATAATTCTGAAGTGGGTTATATTGACAGGTTATTTCTTAATATTATTAATTTGGAAATTAACTTCATACTATTCTATAGGTGGAGCCAAAAAACTTAGGAGTAGGATTGTACCAGCATGATATACCACCGAAGATGCTGGAGTCAGCTCTTGACAGCGCTGTTGAGAAGGTCGTAAGCTTGGTCGGAGTCGACATCAATACAGCGTCTCAAGCTATGCTTAGGTAACTTGACTTTTTATACCTTTTAGTAGAGAAATCTTTATAATATAATACATGGGTTATGGGAGAGAGATGAGATGAATAATAAATATACTTGTACCGACCTAAACCTTACTGTGTTTCGTTTTATTGCGGCTGGCAGTGTTCACTATAGAAACCTCTATATAGCCTATCCTATTGCTATATATTTACCCTTTACTACATACATCAAAATAAGAAGAACGTAAATTCACTGCCTTATCACTATCAGTGATATCTGCCAGGCAACCAGAACTTGCATTAACACAAAAAAATATTTTATCATTACAGGCGAATAGCTGGCCTCAATGAGGGTAGAGCTAAAAAAATCATATCTCATCGTGAAGAGAACGGTGCTTTTAAGACCCGAGCTGAGATTCTCAAAGTGTCTGGTATTGGGAAAATAACTTACCAGCAGTGTGTCGGGTTTTTAAAGGTTATCGGAGGACCTGAGCCTTTGGATAGCACTATTATACACCCGGAGAGTTATGCTGTGGCCAAATTGTAAGTAAAAAATGTTGCTTTGAATTTAATTTATGATATGAATATATACTTAAATGGTAATTGCCATTTGTTATATAATTTTTACTTATCTATGGTTTTTAGTACCTTCTTAATACTTTTATCAGTTTTTTTCGCTTGTTTTTGATTTAATATGACTTTTTATTGGTCGTTAGGAGAATGTTATGGACGATATGTTAATCATTATATTATTTTTACGTTTTTTAATTTACTTAAAGTTTTTTAACTTTTTTAGATTCGCAAAGAAAATAGGGGTGAACATAAAACATTTGTCGCAGCCAGATTTTCCACAAATAGTAGAGTCAAAGACAGCTAATATTAATACGGAATTGTTTAGCAAAGACTTAGAAACGGACGCGAGTACGCTGGAATTGATAATAACTGCGTTCAAACAGAAATCGTATGAAGACAATGTGATCACGTTTTGTAGGCCGGTGTATTCTGTATCTGTGCAGTCTAGTGAACAATTGGTTGCTGGAACGACTTTAACAGGTAATATTTTTTATTATGTATACAACACACGATGCCTTTTAATGTTATTGTTATATTTTATTAAACATATAATCAAATGGCCGAATTCTATTTATATTAACTTTTGTCTTTAAAATCAGGTTAATAAGTTTCTTCTAGGCAAGAACACTCTACCATAGACAGTTGTCAAGCGCAAGCCAATTAATAAGACAGCTTGCTACTATTAATTTAATGACTTAACCCAGCTGACAGCGACATATACAAGACTATAATATGATTTACGATATGTAAATTCCATAAACAATACACTATACCTATTCCAAATGCATCTGCTCTATAGCAATATTTAAAAAAACACCGTAATGAATGCATACCAAAACTTTATATAAGTATTTTATTCTTCTTCGCTTGTAAGCTTAGCACTTAAAAACTTAATAATTATCAAATATTTTTTGTTTCAGGCGTAGTACGAAACGTGGTACCGTTCGGTTGTTTCGTCGACTGCGGTGTCGGCGACAATGGACTGATACACAAAAGTAATTTAGGGGGACATCAGACCCCAAAGTTGGGAGATCGGGTCGCAGTTACCGTCATCAATACGCCCAAACCTAAGAAACTGCAGTTAAAATTAGATAGGATACTTGACTGATTGACTGTGATATTGTTTGATTAAAGAAATCTCAATTTTATTATTTATTTTCTTTTTTAATTTGAATATACAATTTTTGAAGCTCTGTGAAACAATAACAGGAATCAATAAGTTGAAAATATTTTGTTCTTTTTTTAATTACATGTATATAGTCATTTTGAATAGGTAGGTAATAAAACAATAAATATTGCTTTTTTCCTTTTTTTTTTTTGATTCTCTGTAAAATTTTGCGCTCAAAAATATTCAGTCAAATTAACAATTTTTATTTTTGAACTTGGCTGTAATTTTTTCCGTTTACATATTTGGTGGCATACACATAATATAAAACTCATTGTATATCAGCACAAACTTTATTAAATAAAAGATAAATTATTCAGCTTCAAGTATAGTCGTTTCACGCTTTGTATTAAGACTGTAGACGTGAAAAACTGCTTTATTCACTATAGCATCACATATTCCCGACGTGACCCTATAATAATCAAGATATTATACCTTATTCCTAAAATTATAATAAGCCATAATATTAGTTTTATAAGTATTTTATATTCTACCAATACAAATATTAACTTTACATTGGATATGTATATAAATTTTTGTTTTATTGTATATACTTATAATAGCGAATATATATGTATGAAATTATATTTTTTTGCTTATAAAACTAGACAGCAGACTAAACAAAACATTGCAGAATATAGCTTTTTTGTTTAGTCTGTGTAAAAATAATAATAAAAACTACTATTCACCGTCTGCTCAGCTTTGGCTTCGAATCTCCCTCCATTACCTTCAATACTTGTCCATACGTAGGTATGTCTTCTTTTGCATAATATTGCAACATATATTTATACATTTTGCTATGCATAGCATCCCTATAATAGTATTACTGTTATAATAAATATATTAAAATCTGAGGAATAGTAAAGAATATATCCATACAAATATTATAAATGCGAAAGTAACTCTGTCTGTCTGTTTGTCCTTCCATAACGCTTAAGCTACTGAAGGATTTAAAACGGAATTTGGTACACAGATGGTCTAGAGCCTGGGGAAGCATATAGGCTACTTATTAACTGGAAAAAAGTGTTATGAGCGGGGATGGGAAGGTCAAAGTTTATATGAAACTCTACGCGGACGGAGTCACGGGTAACAGCTAGTATGTAATAAGTAGATAAATAGTATTAAATAGCTTTGGTTAAATTAAAGAACTACGGCTGTGCAGGCATCCATGATCCAGATGACCATGGAATTTTTATAGTTTTGAATATTCAAACTGCGCGCGCATTTTTACGCTCTTACAAATACATTCATATGTACCCATATCTATACATACATTTAATGGAAAAGACATACCAAAGAATTCCATCGATAATTCTAATTATGTCTGCGACGGTCATATTGTTACCGCTAGTTCCGGCTCCACTTGAACCATAATCGTTAAAGTCTGACGACAACAAGTCATATGGAGGAGCCTGCCAGAAATAACTTATTACTAATAAACCAAAAAGAGAGCTACTTAATTAGCATAAAAAATATTACGAATTAAAGAGCGATTGTAGGTTTTAAAATATGTCTTTCTCACAGTTTCAGCAATATATAAAATAATAAACACTTTATTGATGTATCATAAACAAAAAAATCAAATTAAATTCAGATATTTCAATAAGCGGCCTTATCGCTAGGAAGCGATGACTTCCAGGCAACCTTGGTGGTGATGAATTAAGTAATTTAAATAGTTATAAAATATAGATAATAAAATGCTTAGTTTGATTAGTGGCCTCAATCAACATGAAACATACAGCTACAGAGTATAAATTGTTTACAAGCATCCTTTGAAATACCTGTTCCCACATTTGTTTTAAAAGCATCCGAGGAACGCCATCTCGTTGACCTTTGGACGATACAGAAATGGTCATAGAGAGATACGATGGTTGGGGTTTTTTCAAGTCAAGTACATAAGGGGGAAAGTCGTTGATGCCCTAAAAAATTTTATTTAATTATAATATCATGTAGAAATAATAACACACATAAAACATGTAAAAGATATAAGGTATAATATTCCCCAATTGTAATATTTACACCTATCCTACACTTATATAGGACGAATACGCCCGAGACAAACAATACTATACCCACATACACAGTATTCTATGGGATACCTCCTAGTTTACAACCACTTGGCGCAGAGGTATCATTCTTCCCTCTGCGCGAATGGTCGTGAGTTCGATCCGAAAGTAATAAAAATTTGAACTGTCAAAAAATGTATGAGTTTTCATGAAAGATTGTACCTATGTTTTTAGATATAATAACAAGAATAATTCCAACTGACTAAAACTAAAATTTCTATAGCATAAGTCAGCCGCGCTCCCAAAATTCTTGACGTCCTATTTATTAGTATCGGGAATTGGCTTGATTAGCTATTTTATTTGATTACGATAAATAACCTGGAAATACTTTACTTACAGGATGAAAGAGGCCCTCTTCCGTTATAATGAACTCTTGATTGCATTTTTCAGTTTTGTTCCTCCTCAAAAGTTCATTACGCTGATAACGCCTACGCTCAGTCAAATCTAAGATTTCGCATGATATTGTAGTTCTATAAAAAAAAATTAAGTCACATATTAAATAAATATGTATATAATCTGAAATCTATAAAATAATTTTCTGTTCGATGGTAATTGGAAGAATGTCTGTAAGGTTCGATGTATAGTACGTGTCATTTATGTTTAGCGATTGACGAGAATAGCTGCGCATCGGTAGAATCGCGCTCGTTGGTGCGAGGAGGACAACACGACTGGGACAACCAATCAACGCTCGCGCACCCGACGATCACGCGCCCCGCACGCCGCACCACTACCTTGATACCTTATTTTTGACTTCTGCGTAGGTTTCGTTCAGCGCTAAAGATTCGTGACGCGTACTATACAGAAGTTCTGTATACAAGTGACTAGTATAGCTTCTAATGTCGAATTGTAAAGCGCGATTCACAATTTACTGATAGCGGTCGCCAAAACTTAAGGTAAAACACTTAAAGGAAATATAAACCTAAACCTAAGGTTATATATAAAAATCTCACGTAAATGTCGCCGGCTCCTGTAAAGTGTAAACTGTCATTGTGATCCACTCCGTAGATTTAGGCTGTAACACCCCCCACCACGGAGTCATTACCACGTTCACGATATTCGCGATTCTTTCTCTGAAATTTTGTTGTAAGCTTATATGGCTATCTTAAGAAGAGCGTATATTTTAAATTTCAAGAACTAAGAACCCGAAAATCATTACGTAGATAATAAAGAAAATATTTTTATAAGACTACCTTCGTCTCGTAGTTTTTTCTGCATAAAATCTCATTTCTAATTTAATTTTTTTGCATCTAGATTATGAGCTATGACACCGACAAATAATGTGGTTTAAGACCTCAAATTTAATTCTGTTACTGTTAACTCTCCTCACAAATAAAACAAAATGTAAACACACTAACGGCATCCAAATGAATCGAAGTACATGTTCCGTATCATTATTAATAGCAATAACATCTCTCGACAGCGAATGTGTTGGCATTACTGGCAAGGTTATGTGATCTTTTGACAGATAAACCTTTGTAAACAACAAAACAACTTTATTATTTAATGTTTTTTTTTCTAAAAAAGATGTAATTTTTCATGCATATTTACTTTTACATGCAAATTTACTCATAATTAAAATCATATTTCACTAGTGTTAAGATCACTCGTACGATGGAACGTATCCATTAGGCATTAACGTTCTAAGTCAATATACCTTAGTATTTATATTAATATGTACGTACAATATCTTCGGTGTATGCAGTTCGGATAATTTGTTCCACGTAGCTTGGTATATCCAGTCTAGTCTCAACGCAGTAAGGCAATCCACCCTGTCCTCTTATCAAGATTTTAACAATATCATAACCGAATGAACAGAAAAACACCAACTGAAAAATGTTCTTTAATATTTTTCCATGCTTTGAATGATAGTGTATGTAATTTCTAATAAGAAGTTAAATGGGGAATACTACTCATTAAAATTATTAGCAAACAGCGGTACATGGGAAGAAATGGCTTACAGCCAGCCATTTATATGTGTTACATGTATTTGTCATATTTTCTTTTTTTAGTAAATTGTTATGTTAATACATATAATAAAGAATTTATAAATAAATAAATACATAAAATATTTTTTCTTAATTGTATTATTATAAAAATTGCGGAAAAGTCTACAAAAACACTAGTAAGCTGTGACCCGGGAAAATTGTAGAGTGTTAGGCATAGCCTTTCTCCATGGCATTTCAAGTAGTTGCATTAAACTTTTCTCCACAAAAAGAAATATAACAACACAAAGTTAATACACGGATAACCAGCCATTGTCATACCCTAACATTACCTCATAATCGACCATTTCTGTGGGCATAAACGCAAAAGGCACAGCCAACTTGTCTAAAGGCGGTACTTCGGCGAAATATTGTAAGCAGCGAATAACCGTGTCAGGTGTGATCGTATTACCGCGCAACAAACGCCACGTGGTGAACACATCCGTGGGGTTGTAAAGCCATACAATCTGGAAAGTTCCTCATAATTAAGTATTTTTCATAGAACTGAGTGTCTAAAGTTTCATAAACTTTGAAGAGTACAATCAATGATATTATATCAAATAGATATGTTACCTATAAGCGTAAAATTTTGAAGACGCAAAAACATCCTAATTAAGACGTCTTACCTTAAGGTAATTGATTGCCAGTGCATTAACGCAGTATTAAGCTAATGTTTTATTCTATATTTTAGTTTTAAAATACTACGACCGAATTTAAAAATTCTGTATAGTAAAGACATGTACCATACATGCATGTACCTACCTACAACTGATTACACATACAACACACATTAAAACTCTATAGTATAATACATAGTATAAAACAAAGTCGCTATCGCTGTCTGTCTGTCCCTATGTATGTTTATATCTTTAAAACTACGCAACGGATTTTGGTGCGGTTTCTTTAATAGATAGAGTGATTCTTAAGGAAGGTTTATGTGTATATATTACATGCGTAAATGCGGGTAAAACCGCGGGGCGCGACTAGTTATTCCATAAATAAGTGTCATAACAAGGTAAACGTAAATAGTAATTTCCAAAATCCAGAGTATACCAATTCAACCAATGCATTTTAATGTACTAATATTCTTACATACTAAAAGTGTAATATAAATATACATCCTCACTATCCGAACTAACTGATAATTTAAAAACGTTTAAGTCTTCGCTACGAATACGAAAGTTGAAGTTAACTTACTCGTATAACAGGGTCTAAGTTATTAATAGGAACTCTCCCGCAGTCAAGTATGGTCAAGTACTCATTATTTTCCAAGTTTCGTCGAAGCGGTGTCAGAACACCTTTAGACTTCGAATGAGTTAAGATATTGATGAATATATTAATTGTCCGTTGATTGGGCATTGTGAGGACGTAACATAGTGTATTTTTTCCTTCGAGGCAGTATTGTAGCTTTAGATGTAATAACGCAGGATTATCTGGCTAAAAGGAAATTCATTTTTTTGTGAGATACAAAGAGCAATCTATTGTATTATTGTGTAACAATTCTTACTTATACTGATGTTAACAAAAATATTTGAGCCAGTGAACAAATTAAGATTATATGAAGTACAGACATTCTAGACTTTTGCAAAAGGATATACTTAGGCTAACTTTTATCGCTTGAAAAAAAATAAAATGATGAAAAAAGGGATAAAAGCTCGTATAGAAATTCGTAATATATCGAAAATAAACTATTAAACGAAAAATATGACCTATAAATTAATAATCTTTACAATATTATAAGGTTTTGGTACTAGTAACTATTAATATTTAGCGTAAAAAACATTCAGGCTCATAGCGGTTATGTTCACCCAAAAAAATTCATTATCTTAACTAAGACATTCTTACCGAAATTATGCCATTACTCGGAGACAGTTTCACCAGGGGTCTATGGATACACGTATGTTTCATGGTATAAGTAGATATACCCAGTTGGACTTCAATCATTTCGCAGTCGCAAATTTTCTCCCTCCTCAAGCTCCAAGGCACGGGAACTTGGTAGACACAGCCCATTACAAGGATTAACTCTACGGGTTCCGCACGTAAGCATAGATCTGGTGCGTATAAATTTACATTCAGAGGCTTGTTGGGCCTACAATCTTGTAGAGCTTTGTTAAACCTGAAAATTTTTGGTCATACATTTCTTGAAATATTGAACTAGTTTTCTTGTTATTACCCCTATTATTATTTTAGATATGATATTCAAGAGATTAGCTAGTTTCAATAAACATATTATTCTGAAACCTTAAATATAAGTATAGATTACTACTTAACTTACTCTTTAGCGTTAACGATATTCCAGACGCAGTGATTGCTCAAAATAACTGGGGACTTCACGGATATCGTTCGCTTTACCTAAAACATGATTTACATTTACATAATTAATAGAAAAAGTTATTAAATCTTAAACACGTAATCCTTTTAACTGCTGATTGAATTTGGCTGTACTTAGTTAGCAGAAAAATAAGACCCTATTATCGACGATGGGAAATCCTCTCATAAATATCGGTACCGGCACCGGTATACAGGGGAGGCGGTATTGTCGGACTCAAACAAAATGGTGCCATATCGACTAAAACCCACCGGTATTCCTCCGCGCACCCTTACGTCCACAAGGTAAATTAGACCCAGATTTACCATAGTAACTCATTACCCAATAGAACGACGCGAGAAATTTATAAATTAGTAACAGTATTGTTAAATTAACCTTTATGGTTGGGTAAATCCCGTCGTACCAAATGGTACAAATGGTTTTTTTGATTGGCTGTATCTCCTCTACTTCATCGAATTCCGTTCGGAAAAGGACGGTGTATTTTATGTCAATTTGTCGGGAGCCAGCTGCGAGGGCTGTTGCTTTCATTCTGACTTCGCAGTGATTAGATGGCTTAAGACTGTTCTATAATCGTTAATTAAATTTAGCAAAAACTTACAATTTTCTAAAAATTAGACATATTAGAATTTAAGCACAACTATATTTTCTTTTATTTAACCTACAAAAAAGTATACTTATATAGTCGAAATGTAATATATATTTTTTCAACTATGCCTCATTTAGAAACTTTCATCGGCATAGTATTGAGCATATTATTATAATAAAATCATATACTTAGGTATCTTTTATCTATACTAATATTATAAAGAAGCAAAGTTTGTGTTTTTGTTAAATTGTAAGGGGTAATCTCGGGATCTACTGAACCGATTTTAAAAATTCTTTCACCAATAGACATCCACATTATTGCTGAGTGTCATAGGCTATATAAAAAACCGAAAAGGATTATTAACATAATGCCCAATGAAGTGGGCACGTGTTAGCTAGTAATTAATAGTTTAATATTTTACAAACTTCACTTGCAAAATGTTTTATATATTATAATAATACTAGGTGTTTGCCCGCGACTCCGTCCGCGTGGATTTTCATATAAACTTTGACCCCCCCTTCCTTTATTCTTTCCTTCCTTATAACCCTTTTTCCAGTTAAAAAGTAGCCTATGCTTTATCTCAGTCTCTAGACCATTTGTGTATTAATTTCGTTCTAATCGGTTTAGTAGTTTTAGCGTGCTGGAAACAGACAGAAAGACAGACTTTGCATTTATAATATTAGTATGGAAGTATGGACAATTGATACTTACAACAGTCGAGTCAATTTCCAATTTATCGTTACTGTGATCGTCCCCCATACCGTTTATGATATGGTACAGCTTGGACGTGAAGAAACACGATCCATAATTGTAAAGCGTCACTGAAAACGACACACTTTCCCCCACCACCGCATCGTGCAGATTTAGCGTTTTAGGAATAACCTTAAATTTGTATGGTGCTTAGTCAAAATTGTGTTATATATATATATATCTACTCGGAATTATAAGGAAACACGCAGATTACTTGTATCGCTTAAGTGGCCGACAACTAACTGTCACACTACAAGTGATGGAAGATTCACATCTTCCTTCATCCACATACCCTACAAATAACCTTGACCTGAAATGGCTTGACCACGTATCAATGATTAGGTTCTCGCGTAACCCGGGATCCCCACTCGCTGCGGCAGAACGATTAACAGTGGGATTTTGGTCGGTAGAAGTCCGACATAACCCGGGGAAGGACCATTCCTTCCCCGAGGTCCATGGGTATCCTATGAGGATTTCCCCACTATAAAAAAAAGGTTCTCGCGTAATATTAAGTAGGTAGTACTCCAATAGTTTCAGATACTAATATGTCGAAACAAACAAACTCTTCAACTTTTATATATAAGACGTATAAACTATAAAGTTAATAGTATAGATAACTTAGTGATATTGTTGTTTCCGTACCCTTAAATCTGGTAATTCAGAGAATCCAGAAATATGAATAAATAGCTCGGTTGGTTCTCCTACAGGCCTGCAACAATTACATTTTATTATAGTTATTTTATAAATATGAGTTTATTTAAAAATGGTTCCTCGTTTAGTATACACAAGCTGTGCCTCGCGGTTTTACCCGCATAGTTTCCAGAGCAATACCGGGATATAAAATATCCTATATATTTACTATATATCATAATATTTACTAAACTATCTACATATCAAAATTTCAACTAAATCGTTCCAGCCGTTTTTGCTTGAAAGAATAAGAAACATACATCTATACATAGATTCTCAGAAACCTTCACATCTATAATTTAATAGTACTTAGGATAGGAAAGCAACTGTTTTACCTGTCATCAATAAGACACACGCAAGAACATGTGATGGTAGTTTCATACACCTTATCGTGTTCTTTCGGGAAGAACCACCAATGAAATCGAAGTATTTCCTTTGGAGACATTACAATGAGGCCGTTGTTGTCAGCGCCCAACCAGGACTTCGTGTTTAGAACTCGGACACTGCAATTATATTATTTAATAAATTGTAACAAATTGTTACTTATTATTAACATAGTATAAAACAAAGACGCTATCTTCTGTGTGTCCATATGTCTGCTTAAATCTTTAAAACTACCCAATCCATTTCTTAACAGATGATTCTAGAGGTAGGTTTATTTTTATAATACTAAGGCTAATTTTAAAATAAACTATTAATGACGGTTGATACTGCTTTATATATTAAACTAGCTGTTGCCCGCGACTCCGTTCGCGTTTATTTTCATAAAAAATTTATTCCCCTGGAAATTGGATAAAAAGTATCCTATGTCCTTCTCCTGGTTCTAAGCTATATCTCCACCAATTCAGCCAAATCAGTTGAGCCGTTATCGAGTTATAAATGGTGTAACTAACACGACTTTCTTTTATATATATAGATACATAAATTTTCAAGTAATCCAATTGTTCTTTTACATCTAACAACTGCCTACATGTGGCATTATGTATTCCTTGAAAGTAAAGTTTCACGGTAAAAATAACTTACTGTATGCTCATTCTTGTCAAATTGTGTAAGTAGGCGGTACAATAATTCGTACACCCAGTAATTGTCGGTGGAAACTCATACATAGCGTGAGTTGAAGGGTTATACCCATGCGACATGACCTCTACTTGGCTAGTCTCGGCATTTCCCAAGAGACATATACGTGCCTTTAATACAATGAAAAAGTTAGTTCCATTAAAACGGGCCCTTTAAGTAACCATTCTTTCATTAATCACTATAAAAATATTCGTATGTGAAACAATAAATGTGAGTGAACAATCATAAACATAAGAGAGCTACAAATATTGGTAATGTACGTATGTAAAGGCATTAATAATATAACAGACCTTTTGAACTTTATTTATAATCAGATCCCAGGTCTCACAATACTCTCCGTAGGTTTTAGGTTCAAGAGCGACAGTGATTATTTGCCATCCCCTACCGGGAACGATGCCACACATGGGCATTAAAACATAATTCCTGGTAAAAGAACACCCTAAATTAGTAGTCTTATTCAATATTTTATAAATTAAGTTTAAAGTATTCGAATAGGTTACGTGTTTGCTGGTGCTTCCAATTTAAAATGCATAGGTATGTCGTATTTATTTGACAGCATGAAGTTGGCAAATGTGGTCCGTGCTGGAACTGTCGGGGGAAGAACCACCTGTAAAATAAGACGTATATTTTTTATATAACAGGCTCATCATTTTTTAGAGCTTTTAGCCTTAAAGCCATGTCAGCACTATCATCAAAAATATACAAACAATTAAAAAGAATAAACTTATTTAAAAAGATCAATTAAAACCTTAACAAAAACTTTTTGCCTGGCTTGATGCCGGGTATGCCAACGCTGTTTACAATGGAAACAATATTTAAACATTTAAAACACTTTTATTAAGTGTCCCATAAAAAATATATAATAGTTGGTTAATGGTATCCCACCTCAACTGGACAGTCCCATTCTGTAGTCCATTCTGTACACGGTGTCCAAGTATTTCCTATACACGGTATTCTAAACCACGTATGCTTTATTTTAGCTTCATCAGTATTATCGTTATCATACACTTTTTGCTGGCAGTCACCACATAGCAAAAATCCAAATACTTCATTATCGAAATCGGGTCTGTAACATTAAAACTGTTGCAGTAGTTTTTCTCATTTTTGATAAGATTATTTAAATATGATTGTACCTGAATCGTACTGTAAACAATCGTGACTCTTTCGGAGGAATTATCGCTTCAATGGGATCAATTATAAAGACGTTATCGGGGTCTGAAAAATCATTCGATTTTAACACCATTCCTTAGAAGCAAAATATGATACAAAGCTATGCAACCAGCGTACCCAAAAGCCAAAGCACATATACATCGTCTTGTTGATGATTAGTTACACACAGCGTTTGGGAAATATTCAGTGTCACGTCCGTAACACTGCCTGTCCCGAAGTCCAAGTACCGTTCATACGCCGTAGCCGCTGGTATGTAGTCTAAACGATTGAGGCTGTTTTCCATTAAATGAACAGAACGCCTCTTCACCTTCCAGTTTTTCGTAAAGACATGATCGTTTAAATTGTAAAGCGGATTTCCCGGGAGAACGATGGCAGCGATAACGTTCAAAAACATTGGTTCCTTAAAGAATATTAACGCTGGTAGGTAGATATACTTAATAGATTTAACTGTATGTTTTTATTATATTCATGAATATAATCTCCCTATTCTTGTTCCACAAATAGTAAATATTATGTTCGATGTCTCAATCATTATAAACTTATACAACATTAGGTACAGCAATTAGGAGTAGTACCTGTATTTATAGGCTTGGCACACAAATAGTCAGAAAATTAACTATTATTAAGATCCAGTCCCAAAAGGATGGGATATGTCGAAAAAACTTAGCAATTTCTCTAGATATAAAACTATGTTATACTGACAGACAATTGTGCTGTTTTATAAATATCACATGCACTGTCTAGCGTTATTTGCTACAAAAAAGGCACTTACCTGATGCAAAACTAGACATACTAGTTCCGTAGTGTATATACCAAGAGCAGTGCCGGTGAAAAGAATGTTAGCGGTTATTGTCTCGAAAGCGCGAATTACTCCGCAATTCCCAGTAGATATCTAAGATGATAGTTAATTAGTATACTTTTACTTCTAGAAAGCTTATAATTTTTATGCAGAATATCAATAGACAAATGCAGTTTATCGCCAGATTAAATTACTTGTCTACTATAAATGAAAAAAAAAATCGATGAAAAGCTGCATGCCTTTGGGAAGGGACACAGGCATTTAATGATTAAATAAAGTTTGAAAATAGAGTAGAACCTCGTTAAGTCGAACCTCGATAAGACGAAAACCTCTAAACCTCGGAAAAAATTGTGTTCCCTTTCCGTCAAACAACAAAGCTTAATTTCACGAAATCTCAACCCTCTATTAGTCGAAATAATCAGTGAGTCACTCCAAACTAATTTGGTACGGGGCATTATTAATAATGCTCGCATTAATCACTAAGTCCATAACACATATATTCCCTCCATAACTCATATATATGTTTACCTCTGTATCCCGAAAATTCCAACGTCTTATTTAACAATCTTTACAACTCTATTATTTTAGACTCATTACATCCATAGTTCGAATATCTGATGACGAAATTATCGATTCAGTAGTTGTTTTGAAGTAATGTTAATTTATACATTAACAAAATATCCGTGTCACCTCTGCAACTTGATTTTTTATTAATTTAAACGGATGAATTTCAACCTCTTTATGTCGAATCAAAATCCGCCTAAGTCGAGATTCTCTCTAAGTCGAAAACTCTATAAGTTAGAAGTCTCCTTGTTTGTTGTCCTATTTGGCGTCTCCCTTGATGTCCGACTTATAAAGGTTCTACTGTAGTTGAAAAGCTATACAGTTTATATGCAGGTTTGACAACTATAATATACAGAAGAAGCCAATGAAGTTATTAAAATAATAATATCACTTGAAAAAATCCTTGTCCACTTATCGGCAACAGCCACTGATACGGGGCATCAATCGCCGATTTATTTATTATGTTTATCGTCTCGTTCCTTTGTTCGGTCACATTTTTGCAAATTCTGAACACAAGTTTTCTTCTGCTTAGTTTTACGTCCGGACCTTAAAAACCCTTAGATTAGTAGGACATACTTCGATAAGTACGATTGAGTCTACTCTTAGAAGATTCAGAGAATTGCTTTAGATTTTAAGGGTTTATAGTTACTAAAATGTACATGCGAGTAGCCTATTTCAACTAAATTTTGCGAGACTCAGGTAGTTTCAATAATTGTAATATTAGGTAATGGTATATTATGTTTATAATATAAGTATAAAATTATAGCTTTTGTGTGAAGTGAAATTGTGTAATATAATATAATCCTCTATAATAAGTATTAAGCAAGCTTTATAAAACGCAATTATATTTCATTTCAATTTATTTCGTAAACAAGTACTTATATAAAAAAAGGAGTTTGCCTTAACTTAAGTGAGAGAAAATCATACATAATTTTTGCAAAGTATGATGTAGGAGGCTTAGGACACCTAATAAATATTTAGGCTTTTAAAAATATAACTTATCTTCATATAAACACTTAAGTATTATAATAATCGTCAAAAAAGTTTAGCGATTGACGAGAATAGCTGCGCATCGGTAGAATCGCGCTCGTGGGTACGTGTTAGACAACACGGCTGGGACAACCAATCAACGCTCGTGCACATGACGATCACGCGCCCCGCACGCCGCACCGCTACCTCATACCTTATTTTTGACTTCTGCGCAGGTTTCGTTCACCGCTAAAGGAAATTGACGGTTACTATACTCACCGAAACATTTACCCGTGACTACTAATCTATACATATTTCCCATAATATCGTCGATTAAGTAATATTCAGTAAATGATTGGCCCGGGATGTTTGGCTTAAATATAATTATGATTTCCGCATGTTTCAGAGGATCAACGGCGGTTGATGTAATAGATACTTTAAAAACACTGTCCACACTATCCAAGATATATGTGTGTGAGACACGATAAATTAAAGGTTTCTGGAATTAAAACACTTTCAATCATCATCAAGTAAAAGTATTGACTAATAAGTCGTAGTTCTAGACAAACCTCAGATGTGTTTTGAATTTTTATAGATTTTTCCGATACCATATCGACTGGTAAACAGCCAAAATCAACAGTTCGTGTATCGGAAACACTTTCTAGAGAAGCGTTTTGTATATTATTCATTTTTGTTGAATTAATAGTACCTTTAGTTTTTTTTTATCAATGTCTTTTTCATGTCATTAATAACAGGAAATATCCGGCATGTACACAATAAAATTGGTAAACATTATTACAGCAATTTTTAAGTAGCTATGTATTTTAGACGTAAGAATATTTCTTATATAATAGTCTTAGGTGTACCTAGAGGGTAAAAATGGCTTTAGATAACAATTAACATACGGTCAAAAATAGCCATACAATTATATTATTGGAGACATCATGAACTATAACCAAAAACGGCAAATGTCTTTATCTCCGACTTATGTTACAATTCTATATTTTCTTTTTACTTTGACAGCAAGATTGACATTTAAAAACTGGCAAATGGCATTTCGCATTTTGTGAAGGCGATATTGTGAATGGTTGACGCTTGTTCGTTATTATTTATAAGTGAAAAAATAAATGCTCTCAAAACAAAATGTGATATTATGGATAAATGTTTAACAAGACGATTTTATAATGGTTTATGTCATTAAAACGTTGTAGTTGTTTATAACTAAAACAACTTATAAACAGTGCTGTTCCTAGTTCCTACGCTCTTGCTACTTAATTTTAACATCCTGCAATAAATTATATTCAATAAAAGAAAAGCAATAATACATTATACAAGAGATGCAATTTAAATCATAGAACATGGATTCTGGAACAGATTGGTTATGCGAAATTCTGCAAAATGTTCAATTGGAGCAGTTTTATTTACCAATTCGAGATCAGCTACAGGTAATTTAAAATAGTGATATAAACAGTGTTCCACCTCAAGTTATTAAAATGATTTTTTATAAACATTTGTATTTGTATTAGTTTTTATTCTATGTCTGTTTGTATTCTAGATTACAAGGCTAGCACATTTTGACTATGTTCACACTGAGGACCTTGAGAGGATTGGAATAAGTAAACCTGGAATCCGTAGACTGCTTGATGCTGTAAGAAAAAAGAAATTACAATTATGGAACAGGAAATTTTGGAATAAACTGTTTGGTTCTTCTAGTTCAGTTTCCAGAGAAAAATCTGATTTAATAATAAGACCAACAACACAACCAGAATCTCAGACTACTTGCATTATATTAGAAAAAGACATTGCGTGAGTGAGATTTAATTACTAATCATATATTCTGTAGTCATTAAAATTATTTACAAACTCAAGTTGCTTATTATTGTTGTAGGTTACACAATGAATTAGGTAAGGGATCATTTGGAGTAGTACGAAAAGGTGAATGGAGAAAATCTGATACTGGTCAACCAATTCCTGTTGCTGTAAAAGTTTTAAAGGCTGATGCCTTTTCTCAGCCAGGAATATATGATGATTTTAGACGAGAAGTGGAAGCAATGCACAGTTTAAAACATCCAAATCTCATAAAATTGCATGGAGTTGTCTTCCATCCATTGATGATGGTGTGTGAGTTAGCTACAATGGGTGCTTTGTTAGACTACATAAGAGCTCAGAATGGAAAGGTGTCATTACAGTATATATCTAAGTGGTCAGGACAAGTTGCCGCTGGAATGGCTTATTTGGAGAAAAGTAGATTTCTTCACAGAGATTTAGCATGTAGGAATATTTTATTGTCTAGCCTAGAATTGGTAAGTTTACATTAATTTCAATTAGTTAAATATGTTAAACAAAAAATGACTATAAAAATGTGTTTTAAGTACTTAATAAAAACAGTACTCATAAGGACAAACATATTCTAAAAATTGTTTACGATTTTTCGCTAAACAAAAATATTAATTAGCCTGTTTATGTAACATCATTACAAGCTGTGAACTGGCTTTATTATATTGTTATGAGCACTAATTGCATAAGTGTTATGCAAAATTTAATGCAAGCTAGACTAGCTGTTTGAATAACTGATGAATTCGCTGTGCCCTGCACATGAGGAGTGTGTAATGTTAAATAGTCTTTGTCATCCAGGAAGCAAGTACCTCCAGAAAGATGAAAAATTTTTTTTTTCACTGTCCGTCCACAATTGACTATTAAATGTAAACAATCAAACTTAACATACATTAGTATAGACTATAGATAACTTAACATCTGTTATCATTTATGTGTATATGAAATTTAATTTAATTTATCTTGTAGATAAAAATTGGTGACTTTGGTCTAATGAGAGCCCTGCCTGATGCGGATGACTGTTACGTTATGAGTGAACGGCGAAGAGTGCCATTCCCCTGGTGCGCTCCAGAATCTCTGAGGTCGAGACAGTTTTCACATGCCTCTGACGTGTGGATGTTTGCTGTAGCTCTATGGGAGATGTATACTTTTGGAGATGAACCATGGATAGGTAATATAGAAATAAACAGTTCTATTAACACTACGAACGCACTACATTTACACTGACATGTTAATGAACCTGTAAGTGATAAATATTAATATTAATAAAATGGACACAGATGTATATTGTAAATTATATTTATATGAGATTAAGAGATACACATGATCTAGTATGAATAATTGATATAGGAATCATTTTCATTACATACTCTCTCTATTTATTTTGTAACTTTTAAATTAAAATGTTTTTATTATGCAAAATAATTAAAGCAATACAATAAACAATTTAAACACATTTTTAATATGAATGTATTTCTAACCAAAAAGTGAATTGTAGTGTTTGGTATGTTTAATAAATTTTGTTCTTAGGTTTAAATGGATCAGAGATCCTAAGGCTTATAATGCGAGAAGGGCAACGGTTATCTCCACCAACAGCTTGTCCTCCGGATGTGTATATGTTAATGATGCAATGTTGGGACCTCAATCCCAAGGAAAGACCTACATTTGCTGGAATACTTCAGTATATGGAGGCTAATAAGTTTGAAACCGCTGTAGCTGATTTAAGGTAAGTTTTTTTGCTTTAAAATTCTGGCTGAATAAGTCTGGTTTGCACACGAATAAGAATGGACGTATTATATACAAAATGTGTGTTAAGAAATTACATATTTGCCAGATTATCGTAGCTTAATGCTTACAGAACAGTGACTTTTTTATGAATGAATATTTCAATAGTTGTTGCTTTTATGCTATTAATGACTAATGTCTCTTTTTATTTTACAAAATGCATAACATGTACAATTGTACAAAACATTTTATAGCATTGATTAAGTACTATATGCAGCGCAGTTGAATAAACTTATATTTGACTTCCAATCTTGTATCGACATCAATTTTAACATTTATGAAAATAAAATCGATACATCGCAATAACGTTAACGTATGAACATTTTCCTCCGATTCAGTTACAGAAAGCAAGGTCAGATGACAATAGAGGCAGGCGACGCTATTATCCTGATTGATAAACGACCCGAGCTGCACTGGTGGAAAGGACAAAACCAACGAACTCTAGAAGTCGGATTATTCCCTAGGTTAGATAATAAAACTTTTTTTTCTTTTTTTTAGACCTTTGTCATTGACCGACCACAGCACCCATAAATAATAAAACCATAGATTAATTATAAACAACAAAAGAATATTTGATACAACTTTACTGTACTGTTAATACTATTAGTTTTCATGCATTTTCAATCAAGCAATTATTTTTATTAAAATCCTTAGTAGGTGGACGGTGGGTGGAATTACATGTCTTAAATGTTGGAATATGTTAAATTCATATAATATGATAGTTAAATTTTAATACAATTACACAGAAAGGAGAACCTTTGCCAAATTTACTTAAGTAGGTATTCTGTATTTTTTTTACTATGGATAATTGTAATGGTTATTATATTTTTTCAGTACGCTTGTTACGGTGGCAAAGAATAAAAATGCAGTATTAACTAAAAAATCACAAACGCTGTCGCCAAATAGGAGACGTAAGTGTAACATTATATTACTATTTAACATAATTATTCACTTAATTACTACAAATTATTATTAAATAAAATGTCGTCTATGGCGTCGTTCTCTATGTTTGAAATAAACTCGAAAAGTACTGCACGGATATGCATGTATTTTCTACCAAATGATTTAGATTTAAAGCTATCATACATGCTAACTCGGATTCGGCTTATTTCCGCAAGTTTAGGACATGTCATGGGTAAAGAATTCACAAACAAGATAATATTTTTTATCAATATATGTTCACGCTATCAAAGAAAATAAAGGTGTTTCTATGAGCATGATAATGATGCATCAGTATTAAGTTACGATGACTTCAGGATACGAATACCGTTTGAATTTTTTCAAATAGATAAATTAAGTAGTGTTATACTGTACTTTTAGGTAATAATGAGACGGTGTTTTATCACCCTATTAAACCACATAACTAGTAAAATATTGCGTATTGTCTTATGAAAAATACCATAGAATTCAAAATTTAAATAACTTCAAAAGTATTATTTATGTAATTTATAAGTTTATTTTTTTTATTTAATCAAATAAAAGGTTTTAAACTTTTGGTTTAATTCAAGTTTTATGTAAACAATTTCTTGTACAAACAAATAAAAACTAAGCTACATATGTGTAAAGTTTAGATGTAACTTAAAGTACCTAACAAAAACTTTATTGCGTAATGCAATGTTTTGTATGGGAATTTTAATCAAAACCAATGAGTCAATATTGTAGTAGCACATTGAAGAGTCATTTTCGTAAAGAATGACGCAGTTTTCACCATTTACGTATGTAAATACGACAACAGCTTACATAATGATTTTATACGTTACATATTTGTTAAAAGGCGTGAACTTCGATTAATTTTTGCGAGTGAGAAAGAAATGTTTTTACAATCCTATAAAGGCTATACAAGGTCGTATAGCCTTTATAGGTGAGTGTGATATTTTAATGGTAAATGATAAGATTCTAACATGAATCTTTACCCGCCTAAGTAAACTTTATAAACACAATACATAATAAACACCTATTTATCTCTTAAACTGAAAAACATTTTAGAATTACATAGTAACAACAAAATAAAGAAATTAACTAAATTAATCTGTTTGATTCTCTTATGTTAAAATTAAGCCCGACGCCCCGCGCTATGCAAAACTGTGTATTTAGGTACCTTAAAATAGTTTTAACTTGCATATTATTGTTTTCTAAATATTATTATTCTTCCTGTATATACAATTATATGTCTTAAATGTTGGAATATGTTACGTACGTAAATAAGTACCTTAAAATAATTTAAGCTTACCTCTTATTGTTCTCGAGATTGAAGCTATCATACAAAATATAATTTCTATAGTCATACTAGAGATCAGCTTGTTTAAACTAATTGTAGCGATCGAACACAAATTAAGTAGCGCTGAATAAGTAGGTACTCATACTTAATCATAACACGATAATATATTTAATTAGTCGACAAAATCTTCTTATTTTAAAAAAAAAATAGAAAAAGCCTTTTCGTTCGAATCCAATTAATATAAATTGGATCACAATATTAAGCTAAGCAAATGATTTGTATTCAACAAATGTACACACGCTATCATTACCATTTAAATTCTCTATCGATGAGTAACTGGGAAATACATAGATAATTTAGACATAATATTATTCATTGTTTGCTCAGATACGCCCAGAAAACTATAAGTATAGTTTTTCTATGTTTTTAAACAAAGTGCTTATAATTAACTTAAAAAACCGACTTCATGATAATACCTATTCAACAAAATAATAATCGTTTAAATTGGTTCATAATCGGCGGAGATATTGCGTATATAAAAGTTCATCCCCAATTTTCCACCCTTGGGGGTTGCTTTTTTCATTATTAAATTTAAATGGGACCACCCTTGATGTATTACCTATACGCCGAAAAAAGATTTGTTCAAATCGGTTCATAATTGGCGGAGTTATCGCGTAACAAACATAAAAAAACATACTGGTCGAATTTTTCAAAGTCGGTTGAAAATCAAATCAATTTTGATAGGAATACAAAATAAATCGATTTTGATACATTTATTTATTATACCCTTTCAAGCTTACTTTTTAATTTTGCAGTTATTAATTTAAAATTGTAATAATTTCAAAAAATTACTACCATCGTAAAACTACTGAATAAATAATAAAAAAAAGTAGTTAAAAGAAATAAAGTATATGTAAACAAAGTAACATCGAGTTCATATTCACAATGAGTAGAGTACTATAAAAGCAAGGTATTATATCGGTATAGGTATAGTGATTATGAAATGAGTGTGGATTTGCCTTGACGCATATCAGACAAGGTCACAAGGATACGTGTTACTTGATTCGCTCGTGAATTGAAAACACTGAGGAAAATATGACGCGTCATTGACGACGCGATACAATTTAATTTCCCTTATAATATTGTATATGCAAGTTTAGGGTACTGTAGAATTCAATTGATATGTTTGTACGTGAATATCTTTTAATCTAAGTTGTTTGATGAACTTGAAAAGACATCCACTTTTGATGATCTTTGTTAGAATTGCTCGGTTACGAATAACAAAGTAGATAGTTACTTTGTTATTCGTAAATCAATTAAGTAAATCAGAAGTATCGTGTGGAATTTAGCGGGAATTATTCCGCTATTAAATCTTGTAAATTGTTACAAATTATTCTTAAAATAATAAAAAAACAATAGACAGTCTTCTTTGAAGCATTTAACTTGTAAACAGTAGACACACAATCATACATATGGTTACAAATACATCAAAGTGCACAATTTAAATATTAACGTACACGTATTCGACTTTACTCAGTAAAATTTACTATAAGAAAAATTTTGAATATTCCTAACAAATTACCCAATAAAAAGTTAAAATAGTAAATTACATAGATATGTTTTCAAGCCCATAGCGCAAGACGCAAAAACATCCTAATTAGGACGTCTTTCCTTTAGGTAATAGGTTGCCGGTGCATTCACGCGGAACTGTCAAAAATAACTATCACTTTTTTTCTCTTCGGTTTTATTATTTATCTCTTTTATATCGGTTTGACTTCTTTGTGTGTACATGTGTGCACCCGCTGCTGTGCGGAACACTTTTTTCGGTTGATTTGTAGGTGTATAGCATATCTATTAAATATAATAGCATTGACTTTTTAACATATTTGTTTTATGTTTTCATCAATCGTTTCTAGACTCAACACAAGCGTCACCCGTGCAGCCAGTAACATCGGACGATTCCGAAGTGATATTACGCAAACGTCGCACCATCGAGTCCACACAACCGGCCACCACGCGCGCCGGCAACAGCGCCAGCAAACATTTCAACTACAACAAGCTAATTAACGATAGAACGTTGCAGCAGAAAGAACGAATTGCAAGGGTGGCCCGGGATAATCAGTCAAGGAGTTTAAACCAAGGTATTATATTAAAGACTATTGTACTACACATGTTTTAGCCTAGAATTAAAATTGTGTGATAATTTGCCTAACCGGCAATATGTGGTGACGTGAATTAGCAACAACGCCTGGATATTACGCGTGTGATACCCAAGTTGCCTAAATTCTTTATTCCGCAAGACTTAAATATCAATTCGCCACGTCCAAACAAAAAAAAATACGGCTACGTTAGCTCGGAAGAGCCATAAAGAAACGGCAAGAAAAACACTCCGCTTAAAGTGGGAACTAATTTTATCCCATCTTTTTTTTTCATATAAATATGTTTTATTGTATTATTTTTTCAATGAATTTAATATTGAATTCGCAGTAAAAGAAGATCTCCTGATCGACTTGGATCTGCCTCCAGCGACAAATCGCGTAACGCCCAGCAAACCGGCCAATCAGAATGTCTCCATTCTTGACGAGCCGATTGACGTACCTGAAGTCGGTAAGGAACCATTTTTAAGTAATACTTTATATCGATAAAGAATATAATATATTTCTTTAAGTGATTTCTTGGGTAATGAGCTTATTTTATACCAAAAAATCTTTTGATACTATATAATTATAATGTGTAACATTTTACAGTATCAAAAAATTTGAAGTTCGGATGCTATTTTGCCCTTAGAAATAAATGTTTATTACTTTCTTTCAAAAATCTTATATTGATAAACAGGTCCAGATGCAGATTGGGGACAACAAAGTATAGAAAGCCTACCGACGTACTCATCAAGCACTCAAAATCAACAAGGACTATCAAATCTCTACGGTGCTAAATCACTAGATAGCCTCAACGTCCTAGCGACAGCCAGCAATACGCAAACACATAGAAACGATCCATTCGATACATCTCACTTTTGGCCCATATCCAACCCGAACGAAACCTACACAAGACCCAACTATGACATCAACACATACACACCTCAAGATAACATCGAATCTCAACCCACATACTCAAGCGGCGATTTCTCGAACACACAGATATACAACAATGCAATTAGTTCTAGTAATGTAAATACGATCCCATACGGGTCTCTCGCGAACACATACTCGAATAGCGAAGCTCTCTCAGACGTTAGCGTAACGAACTCACTAGCACAAATGTCACTAGACGATAGGATATCCGAATCGCTGAATCTCAGGTCGAAGAACACAAATTATGATAACGTGTACGCAAACAGCAGCATAACCAAAAACGGTCCCTCGACGTCCGCGGCCAACGCCATAGAATCCAGAGACGATTTCCCGCTCTACCGCAACTTCGATATAAACCCGGAGCAGCAGCAATTCCTATTAGAAACAAAAGATTACTACACGAAATTCTCAACGCCGACCAATCAAATATCGAGCAACTACGACAAGAACATATACGTGCCGAAGGACGAGGGGGAGAAGTTGCGCAACTTCAGCGAGCAGCTCGAGAACTCGAAGAACTATTCGGCGCTCAAGTATCAGAACGTGGAGGTGGGGCAGTACGCGCACTACGGTGCGTCGACGTCGCGCGTGCCGTACGACGAGGTGAGCGAGGTGAGTAACGTGTACAGCGAGATCGGAGAGCCGTACTACGCGACGTACACGAACGCGTGCCTGTACGACGAGGTGTACGAGCCGGCGCCCCGCCCGCACCGCCCCGCGCCCCCGCGACCCTCCCAACCTAAATGACACGATATACTCAAACTATACGTGCTTAAATTGTATGAACGCCCAAATTTTGAGTATACGTAATACGCAAATTCTAAGGGCGTCCGTTTACGCATATTATGGTACTAAGTTTAAAAAAATATGTATACATTA
>JADANM010001810.1:7072184-7091882 GCA_026213755.1 Eurema hecabe
GTTTACGCATATTATGGTACTAAGTTTAAAAAAATATGTATACATTAAACAATCTACACTAGAGGTCTAATCTAAGTCTAAATGACTCTACAATATCAAACTACACGTGTTTAAAATGTATGAGGTTTACGTTCGTGTACGCGGAATGGGGCGTGTGTGCGGTATACGCACGCTCCAATGCGTATCCATATTTTGGTACCGAGTTAAATGAAAAAATACAGTCTAATGGTAAGACCTCGATTGTACACAGCCTAAATGACACATTCTCAAACTATACCAGTTAAAACTAAATGAGGGTCCACATACGTATACGCAAATTTTGGCACAGAATTTAAAAAAAAACATTCTAGTGGTAAGACCTGGATAGTAATACTAAATAACTAAATAGACTCACACTGACAGCTATTAGGATAAATATGTATATATAAATAGTAGATAAGTACGATTAAATGTTTGTCTGTGTTAGATTCTGAGATATAAACATTATTATAAAATGTAGTTAATACAGAATACTACATACTAATTGTAATGGAACTTTTAAGCAATAGATATCATATTAACCTGTTAAAAGGGCAAATCTTAGTTCGAAATAACTCATTCGTTTAACGCCATTTTGTGTTTGATTTTTATTTCCTTAATTGTCAAATTCGAAATATTCTTAATTTGGTACGGCAGATTATAATTATTATAACTACTACTAGTATTTTTAAAAGTATTTAATACATAATTATTATATATTTTATTATGTAGTCTAATAACTAAATTGCCATTTCTATATCGAATAGTATTTTATTGAGATTATCTCTTTCTACTTAAATTATTCTTGCTTTATTTCTTCTTTAAGATATTAGTTAAACGTGAAATCGGTATGTTTAGAGAGTTTTCGATTTTTTTCACTATTTATGAGATCTACGTACAAGTGTAAAATTTTAAATCGATATTATAATGTTAAGATTACAAATAACTATAAAGTTATTGATTAAAATCGTACAGTCGACTACAAAACTATATTAACGCATAAAAAATCATCTTATATTTAAATGTTATATAAATAAGTCTCTCTTGACAAGCCAACAAAACAATCATATGATAAGTATTTTTTTAAATTAAAGGGAACACGAATTCAACCAAAAGAATGAGAGTTTTCACGTAATTTTGTAGTTTACTGTACATTTTTGTATGGAGATATTATATTCTGTGTATATACTTATAAAGCAACGTCCATCGAGTATTCAATGATAGCTATATATTTTTAAGTTTCAGATATATTTCAACTCATATTGCCAAAATATATACCACAATAAAACTATAAATATTGATCATAATTATATATCTCGCGAGATTACAATCTATTGAAAGATTGTAACGTCAGTTGCAGCTTGTATTGTTACACTATAATTAGACTATGATGAATGGAAGTTGTCTTTTTAACTGAAACTTTATTGTCAATTGAAAGATATTTTGTAAATAGCTATTACAAATTAAGTATTGAAGAAATTTCCGTGTATATTTCTGATTAATAAAGGATTTTTTAAAGATCTATTGCATGTTAAAGATCTCATTGTTTGGTGTATTTAATTAAAATGCCGCCCTAAGTTCAATTTATAATTTCATTGCCTTTTAACTTTGTTCCTTAAATACGAACTTTTGACATTATAACATCAGGATTCAGGGCTATTGTTTGCTTTAACGACCAAGAAAGTCGCAAGTCATTTTGAAACTTTGCTTGTCTGCTATTAACAATATTAAAATTAGTTCAGAAGGTGCTTTCGACACAAAACGGCTTTATATTTGTCTCTGTTTGTCTATGGCCCGTAGATGACACGTTGTTTTTGTTTGTACGGTAATTTCAGAAATGTCAATTGATAGTCAAACACTAAGATGGCCGCGTTACATGTGGATGGCATTAAAAAAGTAATAGAAAACCATTCTGATTTTTTTTTTTAAATTGAATTTTGGAATTATATCCAAGACCTTTTATTTTTAACTTTTCTTTGTACATTGTACCTGTTAGCGGCAAAATAATTTTATATATATATACCAATAAGTACGAGATGTTTAAATTTAATTCGAGGCTTTTTTATTTTTAATGCATGCAAACTGATTAACTTGTTAAGAGAGAATGTCTACAGGATATTAAAAAGATCATTATAAAGTACCTACATGTATAAATTGTATAGTTAGCGTGAAATCTCTTGATCAGTACATTTCATGTATTATATGTATTTGTTTTAATATAATACAGAGATTTTTCTTTTCACTGTAGTTTTTTTGTCCTTTTAAAAGTAAAGCATATATTATATCTTAATAATATACCAGTGGGTTCACAAGATATATGCCTATACCTATAACTAGGTACTGCTTATAAACATAAAATAAAATATAATTTTTAACAAAAAATAAACCGACTTCAAACTAAAAAGCACAAGATAAAGTAAAAAAACTAAAACCCAACTACGACAAAAAACGACGCTGAAAAAGTATAAAAGTACCCCATGAATACAGGTAAAGTCACAAGCAAATGCTAGTAATATATATATATATTCGAAATGTACAAGTGAAGCGCTTTAAAATGATACCAAACACGGCATATCTAGCTTAACTTTATTTTTTTACTCTGTATATTTTGTCCGCTAGAGGGCGCCACATTGAATTTGGTGAAAATCTATATAGCCTATAACCAGCGGACAATTAAGACGCTTCTAATGATATGTCATTTGTCGAATTCTGATTAGTGGTTTAGAAGTTACGAGGGAACAGATGAACATACATACATACATACATACATACATACATAGCCTGTCAAAATCATAACCCTCCTTTGGCTTTGCCGTAGTCGGGTAAAAAAATAAATTTGCTTCCCACAAAGTAATACGCATTTTCATATAGTATATAGAAATGATTTAATAGTTATTTTATAATTTAGACGTCGGTCAATTTGCCAGATTGTAATGAAAACAAAAAATGATCTAGGTCAAAGATTAGTAATAATTGCAAGATAACAGATAGAAGATAATCAAAACATCCAATTATGGTTTTTTTGCGCAGGGAAATGCTCTTATCTCGCCACCTTGGGGTCGGGAGGAGGACACGCATAATGTCGGGCTTGCATTTGATTGTCACTACTGACAAAACGCAAGCACAAAACATCAGGGTCACGGCGTACGCGTTCTTCTACATTATTTATATGAAAATTTATACTAAAAGAAATAAGAAGTCCCTACTAATATTATTAATGCGAAAATAACTCTGTGTCTGTCTCTCTATGGTGGTCTATTTTTCAACTGGAAAAGGGAAGGGAGGGTCAAAGTTTATGTGAAAGCCCACGCGGTCGGAGTCGACGGCAACAGCTAGTATTCAATAAAAGTAATTAAATAAAACACCCTATTAATTTTCGTATATAAAACAGTATCATGATACAACGTCGTAAGTATCAAATTTTAATGGAAGTTAGTTCATAAAGAGCCTTAAGTGATATTTTGACTAGGTACATCGCTCCCAAGATATTATGTTACAAGAGAAGAGTATCGTTGCCGGGATTAAATTTAACTTACCTGAAACATTAACTTTTAGTTACCTTTAAATTAGACAAAATGCAACGGCTTAGGTCCGGTAGTAAGTAAATAAATAAAATCCACTAAAAAACAACCTTATGAATGGACTGCGTGATCGACACTAGAAATATTTTTAGTCATTGATTCAAACTAGATTGCTTCGAACTAAATTCTTCTAAACTACTTCAGCTAAGCGATAAAAGCTCAATGAATTTATCTTCCTAATCTTTCCAATCACAGTTATCTTTAAAAATAAGGTTAACATAGATTGAATCGAGAAACCTCGACAAACAAAAAGCTTTTCCTATACTTATTTAAGTATTGTAAATCTCAGAAATGATTTATTTATAGTGATATCCTTCCTTGCAACCTTCAATTAGGAGATATTTCCTTTTGTTGATAATATTAGTACTTGAAGACTGTACTTGTACTGCTAAACATCAGTAACTTTATCTCTTATAAAGAACCAATCATATTAATAAATCTATAAATAAAATAAAACAGCATAGATAGTACCTATCTACCCAAATATACGTTACAGATGTAAATTTTTCTAACATGTCGATTTATATCTACCAATAAGAAATAATAAGGTTGTTATTTCTTGTCGTTAAATTAAGCAAAATGGTTTGTATTTGAGTTTACATGATGTGGGCGGCTGTAGGTAGCTTTATTATCGACTGTGTTCCCGACAACGTTATCGAAACGTCATTAGCATGCAAAGCGCTGTACCACGATAGCCCGGCGTATCGTCGCCTTTGTATACAAATACAACACTATATTTCAGTCGCATGTTTCCATTTTCATAGACCTATCTATTATATTGTTCGCTGAAGTGTATTTTTGTGTACGCCAAATATTATTGCATATCCAAATTCAGTTGTTGTAGTTATCGCGACGATTCCGTGCTTTAGTGGAGTGGTTCGAGGGCCAATTGCTAATATCGTTATCTAATGATGATTGAAGTATAACATCTAGTTGGATCGAGTTATGTAGGCGGCGAGTGTATTGTGTGAATGGATGGGCGCAAGATCGATATAGCGGAGTGCGCAGGCTCGCTAGGCGGTACAGCTGGCCGCCTTGCATCTCGCCGCAGACAACCCGCCTGTGTCCGTGTCGGTGCTCACCGCGAAAGATTTCAGTGATTTTCTGCATAAGTAATGTTACAGTAATAAGTGGCGAGCCTGAACGGTACGTATACTCACCTCGCTACCAACAACCGCTAACTCCGGTCGGGTAACGATTTTTCTTATCTCCTTCTAGTTTTATAGTAGAAACTTTACCCTTAAAACCTGTTACATTCTTTAAAATACTGAGGAGATGTTTTGAACTTGTTTGTTTGTTATTAGGTTGGTAGTTATTCTATATCGAAGTCAGGTACCTAAAATTTTGCTTGTTCTATTTATAGAACCAGGAACCCTTGCATTACTTAGTTCCAGCAACTGCGTAGGTGTGTTCGTTTTAGATTCTCATTAATAGAGTCAATGTTATATTTAAATTGCTAATGCCTTATTTAAATCTTTAGTTATTAAAGTCCTATTTCGAAAATGCGGTACAGGGATGAAGGTTTTTAGGCCAAATGTTTGCGTGGGATGTGTCTAAAGGGCATGGATGCCTACGTCAATGTAATGTATCTATGTTATAATATACGTATCTACAGCTATCAGATAGGGCCGTAATAAACTATCTAAATTATTACCAAAACACGTTTTAATTAAAATGCGATTAATTTATGGATACGTTGACTAAATTTATTATTTTTATAATGTTACGTTTATGTTTATTCATTCAGGATATTGTTGGTGTAACAAAAACAGTATTTCTTTTTGGCGCTAACTTAAAATGATGTTGTAAATTGAGATTAAAATGTAAGCCTGAAGTTGACTCCAATTCCACTAATGACTTAGGTGGTTAATCTTGGACCGACGTCGTAAATCTAAATGAATTTAGTCTACCTATTTCTAAATCAATCTAGACCACGAAGTTTAACGTCTTACCTAACTAACAAATTTTGTTCTAATACTTTAGGTAAATATTTTGAAATATACTGTGTCTGTATGATTAAATAAAATAATTTCAAAAGGTTGATTTTTCTATAATGGCGTCTGTGAGGATACTTGTAAGATTAATGAAAGGCATTGTTATTTATAGTTTTGCATTTTTTTATAGAATTATATAAGTAATACTAGCTGACCTGTGCCCACTTCGTTGGGCATAATGTTAATTATCCTTTTCGGTCTTTATTTAGCCTATGACAGCCTCAGCAATAATGTGGCTTTCTATTGGTGAAAGATTTTTTTAATCGGTTCAGTAGATCCCGTGATGATTACAATTTAACAAACACACAAACTTTACTTCTTTAAAATTTTAGTATAGATGTACTCTTAGAATTTATTCAAAATTTGATACAGGTAGGTACTTAAATAGACAACAGTTAATGTTCATTTCATTCGATAATAGTTAGGCCTTGGTATCTTTTTTTCAAATATCAGTAGAAACACTTTCAAATAGTCAACCATATTTTTAATGAAGTATTTCATCTTGTTTATTTAGTATCTTATTTAGTTGAAGAATAAAACAAATCCGATTATTTACTTTTACACCGGCTTAGACCAAAAGGAAATACCTAACTTTTCATAATATTTGGTGTTTCAAATTAGTTATTATATGCAGATGTAATGAGCCGTATGTATCTACGGCCAACTCTCTGGGCGCTGGCGCTACTTAGCACGCTGGCGCCCGCGTACGGCGATGGGAACATAGGTAAATAATTAATATTGATGTTATTTCATATATTATATTAGTATGTAATACATACTAGGTATAGAGAAAACATTTCATTCGTAATAAGCTTTTTAATAGCAGTGAATTTTAGAATGTAGTTGGTAAATACTTTAAATAAAAATATTCAGTCTCTTTATTACCTACAAGAAATGTCGATCATATAAAGAGCAAAATAAATGATATACTATGTTCTATTATAGATTTTAATTTTTTTACGCACTTAATAATTCTGCAAACGATCATATAAAATTTTTTTACAAGTGAATTGTAGACACGATCTATTTTCAAATGAAACTTTATTGAGAGTATAAAAATAGAATCCCAGCATCGGCATTTCTAGAAAATTCATAACGGTTTTAATATAAGTTCTATAACAATTATATCCGCGAGTCACTAGACAGTTTGCAATTTTCAAGGCTTAAGCTTTTGCGGTAATCCACGTTGACTAGACAATTGTAGTTAAGCTTATAGATTATACTTATCAATTCAATTAAGTACGTACTTAAGCTATTTGAGTAACTACCAAATAAATACATTCTTAATCTACATGTTTTTATTTACACAGGGTGTCTATTTAGTTCGACACTATGCATAGAAGGAGTGGAATGGTGCTATGATGGTTAGTTCTTGCAATTTTATTTCATTAAAATTACACCTTATTATTAATAAAACATTCACATTTATTCCTTTAACAGATTTTGCCTTTGGAAAGTGCATTCCGATCTATGAAAATGACGTGGAAGAAGGTTCTCTATATCAGTAAGTATTATTATGAAAGTACAGAAATGTATATTAAAAATTATTTGTCTTCGTAATGATACATAATAATGGTATAGGTATGACATGAGTTCCGCCCAGCTGCAATGGTTCGAGGGAGAACTGCAACGTCTTGCAACTCAAGGGTACCGTTGGGAGCATGCCTACACCCAATGCGTTTTACAGAGCATGCTATATGCTTTGCGGCAAAACCTGTAAGTCTTAAAGGACCCTCTTATTTGCGAATAATTACTTCAAAAGACTTTTACGACTAAATAAATAACACTTTCAGTGACCCGGCGAACGTTAATCCAAAGTTATGCGACCAATTTGCTGACTCCAAACTCAATTCTGCGCCTATAATGGATGAAGTAGAGAATTTAGAAGTAAGTAGATAGACATGAATATTATGTAGGATATATAATAAGATTACCTTTGATACTTGATTATGTTTCTCACAGGTCAGCTAAATTGTCAATTATTCTTTTGTTAGGTTGAACCAGACGAGACCGCTTACGTACGATTTATGCCAAACTCTCAATTAGTAGATTCGGACTATGCAAATGAAATATATAATCCGCCTTTGACGCCAGATGATGACCCATCGCCGTATTTATTATCTGAAGGTATGATTTACTCTATTTTTTATTAATTATCCTTTGTATATATGATTATCTATATAACTACTAATATTTTACTCTCACAACTGATAATATATTTTGATTCAGCTTCTGACAATGAATTCGAAAATGAAATACCAAGTGTCAAAGAAGGAGACCCGTTGATAATGAATGGAATCGAAGAGTCTCCTGTTGTACCATTCGGTGGGTTTAGGGAAAGACTGCGCGCTGAAAGAACACAAGAGAATCCAGATTCAGAACTCGAGAAATTCATCGACAAAGAAAAGAAATCTTTACAACAAAATAAACTAGAACCGAACCCAGAGACAAATGAATTTACCGATGAACAAAGACTAGGCGCTCATTTCAGAAAATATAAAACGAAACCTCCACCGTACACAGCTGAATACTTGACTGGCAACCGATTCTCTCCTTTAGATGCCGAGGTTAAGTCTAATGCTTTAGAGAAATATAGGCAAAGCTTTGCCGCTAAAAATTTCCCTTTCGAATATGAAAACCCAGGTGACATACCAGAGTCACGGATATACTTCGATGAAGATGGAATGGAAGATGAAGCTGTCGAGCCCGGTAGTGGGGAGACATATAATACCAACGGTGAAAGTTATTTTTATAATAATTACTTTAAATATATTTATTATCGTGTAATGCTTACATATGAGTATTTAATGTTCTATCACTGCTATTTCCTAGCATATATTTTCTTTACAGGAGCAAAGGCCAAGTTTGACAAAAATATGGAATACTTAATGAACTATTGGAGTAAAATTATTGGATCAAAACTAAGACCTCAAGGGGCAGTTGTAGCTGAAGGAGGACCGTTAGGTCCCAATGACTTGCAAGGTTTGAATTATTAAAATATTAAATACTTTTCTGAAAAAGCGTAGGCAAAATGAAGTTTGTGTTGCTTTTTTGCATCGGCACTCTACAAATCCAAACACTAATGTGGAAATCGTTTATACGTGAAATATTATTTTTTAATTTGTTTAATTTTTTCTTTAGGTTTTTATTATTTTATTTGAAAACATAATGAAACCTTAGTGTTCTGAGATACAATCGTCCAGGGCAAAGGCTATCAATGTATCGCCAATGTTTCAGGTGAAACTTCAAAATTTTACTTGTCAGAAGATTTTCAAGATTTGCTTGATAGAGAATTGGGCTTTAAACGTAGGGAAAGAGACGATGTTAAAAAGCCTGGGCCGCGGCTGGACGCGCATGCTTTAAAGGTTTTATACCAAAATAAGAATTTGTCAGTGACAGGTTAGTGTCACAGTGGCCTCCATAAGTAAGAGCTAACAGCCTGAGTGAGCCTAGCGTCCAATGATGAATGTCATTTAAACCTTTAATCGCACTGCTGAATATTTCTAGATTATGCGCACTAAATGTACCCTAAACTAGCACATAATATACTCAATAACACGATTCGCATGATGCTATCTCGTTCTGAATCAACTCCCTAAAATTATGTATTCATATTTATACGTGTATTTATATTTATTTTACTTAAATCTCTCCGTTTTATTTTGCTTATTTTAATTGTAAATTTATTTGTGTCGTGGTGTTTTCGGTGTCAAATGTAAAAAAAAACCGATGTTACACAAACCGGAAAAATAACAGTAGGTAACATTGCTACCTATATCACTTCAAGAAGTACAACGCATTATCTAAGTTTTACTATAATAATCGCATGAAATATTTGCAATGAGTGGTTTTAAAAATTGTGCAAACTGTAACGTATTATATTAAAATTTAGATTTCTTCTTTCAAAATACCACGTTATGTTGTGTAACACTTTTTGTTAGAATACAGCAATCATTATTCTAAACAGACCAGTCTTAATTACCTATAAGAATTATTTTCAGACCACGAACCGGCGTCAGGAAAAAATGGAGACCATAATCATAATGAATATCAATATGATCCATCTTACGCATTTGTAAAATTTCAAAATAGGTACATTTTTTCTTCAATACTAGACTATTCTAATCGTTGCTTACATTCTCCACAATAATGCAATCTTTTTGCTTTTCATGTGCCTCAGATTCCTTACAAACTGGGAAAAAGGCATCTCTTTTATTTCAAGACTAGAAGAAATGCTCGGTTTAGAGAAAGATACTTTTACCAATCCACGGTAACTTTTCTGCTTATCTTACGCATGTTTCTTGCCATATTTCAATTGATTTATGTAGTCAAGTTGCTTCTAAATTACTATTTCCAGGGTTGACCCGACAGAGGTCACTTTTAAAGTAGAAAATAATAATCGAGGCTGGAATGCAGAGGAAGTCGCCAGACAGATCGGTATGCAAAATTTTCAATATCTTAATTAGTTCACTTGTTTAAATAATGATCATTAACATAATATTGAATCATTCCAGGTGCAATCAAAGAAAAGGTAGCCCAAGAAACCGGAGCTCAAATTGTTGCTAGCGGTATCGGAGACAGGGTAAATATGCTCTATCGTTGCAGTACTATGGATATATCTATTGCATCTATCTTTGCAGTACTACAAGCTACTTTACAAATTATATTTTTATGTCTTCGTTTGATAGTTTTTGCGTCCTCCTCCTTTTCAGACACAGTATCACGTCATGCGTCAAGACGTAGTACGTGAACCACAATACTTCGGCCTTGAACTGCCAGTGCTGTTGGCTCTTGTCGGCAGTTTGGCTGTTCTGATCGTGGGCGTGGTTATATTTGCAATCCTGCTAAAACGCGATATGAGCTCCAAGAGAAAGATGCAGGGCCTTTCATCGGCGGCTGAGATCGACGCAGAAGCAACGAGAGACTATCAGGTAGTAGTTACCGAAGCTAATTTTTGAAAGTCAAATACTAAACTAGGCTTCTTATTATAGAAACACTTATGTATAGTCGTCATCGTATTACAAAACCATTATGTACCACCTTAACTTTTCATCAACCAATTTTAATTTAACATCAAACTATACTTGGCATCGGAAAACTATTCTACGTCTTGTCGGACCTCGCGAGTCAGGCTTTACCTAGTGCCTATATGTATACATTATTTAATTCTTGAAACCTAAAACCAAAGCAGATCTAGAATTTTCAACTAAAATAGCTAATATTGGATAAAGTAAGCTTAAACATCTTAGGAATTATGTCGTGCTCGTATGTCCGGCAAGATGTCAGCGAAATCGCCTGCCGCGCCGCATGCTGCAGAAGCTCCACAGAGAATCACCTCTCTTTCCCGGGAACCAGAAGGGAATTCACCATCTACACGATCCAGCACTTCCTCTTGGTATGTATGTTTTATTTTACCTAATGTTTTAAATCCAGCTTTGTCCTGTGGTACTACCGCGTCAAAACTCATACCAGTTTTTATATATCTGTATGATATGTTCAGATTTATGTTTATTCCAGATAGTACCCACTAGTACAATATCACAAACCATATGTGTATAATGTTAGTAGGTACATATTAATAAATTATGTTATAAGTTTCTCAATAATAAATCTACTCATGAGTACTTAACTCGTATTTTATGCTTAAATCTGTAAACCTTTCTCATTTGTATCTTTTCAATCCATAGGAGTGAGGAACCCGCTCTCACTAACATGGATATATCTACGGGACACATGGTATTGGTATGTAATTTTTCCCTTCAATACTTTACAATAATAACATATATTTAAATAAATATCATCAATATATCCATCTCACGTCAGGCCTATATGGAAGACCATTTGCGCAACAAAGATCGTCTGGAGCAAGAGTGGAAGGCTCTTTGCGCCTATGAAGCAGAACCTAACACCACTACCGCAGCCTACAAGCCGGATAACACGGGCAAGAACCGCTACTCTCATTGCCTGCCGTATGACCACGCTAGAGTCACCCTGAATCCTCTGTCGAATCATCTCGGTTCTGACTACATCAACGCTTCTACGATTGTAAGTGTTTCAAAGAAAAATATATTTTCTATTTAATTTGCTTATTTGAAATTTTTAGACGCAAGTGGACTTAAATATCATTCAGACGTAACAATTCAAACTCTTCTGGAAAAAATCGTCATATATTTTTTGTATAATGGCACAAGTATTTCTTATTGTTATCATACCTTACCATCAAAAAAAGATTTTTACAAATACATTAAGATTGTGCAACATTATTTCAATAAGCTCTAAAGTCTAGAGAATCTTATACCTAATTTTTATTTTATACAAAAATAGACTGATCATGATCCTCGCAACCCGGCTTACATCTCTGCGTCTGGCCCGATGCCGCACACCTCATCTGACTTCTGGCAAATGGTTTGGGAGCAAGGAAGTGTCGTCATGGTGATGTTGACGCGCCTTACGGAGAACGGACAGCAAGTCTGCCATCGCTACTGGCCCGAAGAAGGATCCGAACTTTACCACATTTATGAGGTATGTATGTTAAAGACTGCCTGACTTTGCACTTATAATATAAGGGATAAGTAACAACATTTATAACTTGAAATTTGCAAAAAATTATCTGATGGTTGATGGTCAAACGACCACCCTTGGATAATGGAAACACTTCATACCTTACGAAGCCTTTAACAATTGGGGAGACGAATAGTTTGATAATGGAAAAAAGGTGTTATGAGGGAGGAGGACAGTATAAAAATATCTGACGACGTATTATAAATATTCGAAAAACTTTTATAATTCACGGAAATTTTAAAACAAATTAGTTATTTTAATATATTTTGCAGGTCCACCTCGTCAGTGAACACATCTGGTGTGATGACTACTTGGTTCGCAGTTTCTACTTGAAGAATCAACGCACCAGCGAAACTCGTACAGTCACCCAGTTCCATTTCTTATCCTGGCCTGAAAATGGAGTACCATCTTCTACTAAAGCACTGCTTGAATTCAGAAGGTATGCTTGTTAATTATTTCTAACATAAATAAACAAGGTTTGTTAAAGTTGATTTTGAAACTATTATTATACATTTAACGTTTCTCAATTCTATGCAACTGTATTCTTACGAAACGCGTTTTTAATATGCAATAAGACTGTACTTACGTAGCTATGTTAGATACTTTTTGACGCAAATAATACATTACTGATTAAGATACTTACGAAGATGAATACTTAACAGACTTATAAAGAACCAATGAACTTATTTTCATATTGAAAATAACACTTTTGTGTGCAGGAAAGTCAACAAGTCCTACAGAGGCCGGTCTTGCCCTATTGTCGTCCACTGCAGGTAATTTAATTAGCTAACACTTTCTTCGTCTTAACGTATTTAGGTTATATTCTATATCATAAACAGAAAACAATTATTTGCTAAGCTTCCTCCTATTGACTTTTATATTTCTTAAGTTTTCTTAAGCATTTTCTTTCAATGACTTTGCCTAAATTAATAAGTTTGAGCTTTAGTTTAATATTCTACTACACTACCACTATAGTCTAGTACACACATCAGTCTACACTTGAAAGCGTTAACTAAAACAAGTAATTATTATTAAAAAAACAAAATACTCGACTGCACACTAAAAAAAGAGTAATTATGTCTTTATCCCGTGGGACTTTTAGGATAAAATGTATCCTATGACACTCCCGTAATCAAGACAAATCTAACGATACCTCATACATCAAAATCCATCAAGCCGTTTAGGCTACAGGAGGTCACAAAGGAACAGACATACATACTTACATACACTCGAAAAACATTACCCTCTTTGGCAGTCGGGTAATAAATCGATTGTCCAACTTCTATATTATTTTTAAAGTTACCGCTCGCTTATATTATATGACATTTTATTAATATTTATCATATAGTGACGGAGCTGGCCGCACTGGTACCTATTGTCTCATCGATATGGTCCTAAATCGAATGGCCAAAGGCGCTAAAGAGATCGATATAGCTGCAACTCTCGAACACATTCGTGACCAGCGCTCGCGCATGGTTGCTACCAAACAGCAGTTCGAATTCGTACTTATGGCCGTAGCTGAAGAGGTAATTTTTTAAATTATGTTAAATATTATTAATACGATATTCACATTTGAGAGGCGAATGACTGAAATTTTGATAATGACTTGCAAATATCTTAACACAAAGGATCGTATTTAACTATGTATTATTGTCTCTTGAATGGGTTATACCGCAACAAGTTACTCATTCGTGGTTGCAATATAGGTACCTACTGACAAGTCATACGATCTTTTAGAAATTGAATTAAACAGTCATAAAGTTTATTCTCTAAGTACAAAATTAAAATAAAAATTACTTATAATGTACCTATATAAAAACGATTCACATGCGGTTTTCATGAAGTTTTTGCTTTACAATAACATTAACAAATTTATTCAATTATCTTTCTGTTGTTTTAAGGTTCACGCAATTCTGAAGGCACTACCGGCACATTTACAACAACTTCAAGAGAAAAAGGAAAAGGAAAAAGACAAGGACGGCTCCGAAAAAGAAAAACACAACTAAAAATAACGCACCGATTTATTTCCGATTACATGTTAATAGGACTTACGTTTTATTGTTGAAATTGTTGAGAATTTCGCTATGCAATAGATAAATAAATATGGCACTAATCTTTTTATGCTTTCGTCGCCTATGTGTAAGTTAGTAACTGGCCGAACAAGTTCAGCCGTTTTTACATTTGAAAAAAAAAGCAATTTTTTACTTACTTACTTTAGGTACATTGAATAATCAACGATGTATTCCTACTTCTCATTTTATAGCTACAATACCTACTTTCATACCCATCTTTCTTTGCGAAATTCTCAACTTTTTACAAATATATGTTTAAATAGTAATTTCTAAATCAAATTATATTGTGTGTACTTTTGAAATATCAGAAATACGTAAATGTAGTAAATGTTTTATTTAGACTTGTTATGAGCTTTATCCATTTATAAAAAAAAATATTTTTGTGCTTATTTCTCGAAGTAAATATTGATCTACTTTAAGCCTATGGACGAATCGAATTCTATTTTTACACGGTCAATTGTGGGGCTGTAACCATTTCCGTCAATATGTATTTTTTTATATATTTTGCTACACTTAAACATTGACCAAACGATACTTTTTAATTGTTTGATATTGATAAAATGGTCTAATAATCTTCGATAAAGCTGTGCCAGAATGCTATGCTCCGATCAACAACGACCTCATTAATTGATGATCGAAGCAAGCTATTTTAGTGACTACCTACAAAAGAGTAATTAAACTATTATTTACTATTTTCATTACACAATTATTTCTATACAAAGTATATTTTATAATTACAGTTTGTATAAAATTTATAGTAATTATAAGAATTTACATACAACATGAATGTAGTGAAAAGCTTTATGTTAAACATGTATCTCCATCGTCGTGCATTTATCGTTAATCGTTACTTTGAAAACTTGCATCTAAATGGAAGCTATATATTTAATGTTACAAATAATAGTTACCGTTACTGTTTACGTTATTCGCCTACGTTATTTATTATATAGGATACTTGATATAATAATATCGATGTACTTGTACTTAAACTACAATATCTTTCCACAAGTCATATCCACAAATAACGGAATACCTGATAAAAATAATCAGATATAATATGTAATAGGAGAGAAAGATAATATTTACAGACTCTAGCAGAAACAATAGGATTCGTCTGACGTATCTGTCTGTGTATATTTATAAAATTTATAAAATTATATTTATTGCATATTTTAAGAAAATGTAAAAAAAATATAACATACCCATACAACTATGATTGTAGTTTAGATTTAAGAGAAATATATTTAATCGTATTTCTGTATGAAATTATATGTAGTTTAATGTGAATGAAATGACTTCAATTGTTTTGATTATTAAAATGTTTTAGGGTGATGTTAGTTAAACTGTCCTGATACCCTTCATTTATTTTAAAATATCCTTACTGGTACACATATACATAATATACCCTTCATATAGCTATAAATTAAATAAAATTAAAATAAACCAAAAGAATTAGCTAAAAGGCACTTTACCATAAAATACAAACAATAAGCGACCTCGAGGAAGTTTCCCGCAAAAACAGAAAGCAAGAAAAATGAGCAAGTGTTAATAATACAATCAAACGGAAAATATAAGAAATTTAAGATACAGAGGAGGCTAGGATAGCACAGAATTTTTTTTTTTTAAATCGTTTTCAACCTCCTTGTCAATTGTTCGCCAAGTGCATATAATAATTAAATATTAAATGTTTTTCGTTCGTGAACCTTCTTCATTTCAATAAATAAAAAAATAACAAATTCTTTATTTTAATTTCTACTTCTTTGATTAAATACAGTAGTTGCATAAATTAAGATTAAAATATCTAGTTTCTTTGATACTATCGTATTTATGTACCTACAATATCCTAATCGGAAGCACGCAAACAATACGTGCACGGTTAAACGTAGATAATATCATGGGTACAAAATTATAAGAAGTGAGCCTAGTCATGAATAAATCAAATCTGATAAGATTAGATTTTATTGATCAAAAGACAAGTGATGCAAAATTTTGAAATGACGAATTTCATAATATATTCGACTAAATAAGGCATGAAAAATGGCTTACATAAAATGATTATTTCAGCTCATATAGCTCAGTATACGAACTTGCATACTGATTATATGTATACGAGCTTACAAAAAATGATATACTTACTTACAAAAAACTTATATAACATAAGAAATTTTATTGAATTTCACCTCAAAAAATTAATAAAATTCCAGTAGGAATGTTTCATAGTATTCACAATTTTAATCCGAATGAAAATACTTTACGTTACGTCTAATACTAATTTTATTAATACCAACAAAAAAATTCTAAGTAGGATATAGGTATCGGAAGAAAATTATTGATTGTTATCTCGATAGTATTATCTATAGCAATGTTTTGTTTTTAATGTCATTGTCATCTGACTGTCAAATGACATCGTTGTGCCTTGAGAGTTGAAGTTGGCCGTTGACACTTGACTGTTGAGTTCACTTCAGTCTTAACTCTTAATCGCTCAGTACATCGAGTCGCTCCCAAATACGTGTTGAGAATAATTATTAGATAAATAATTATACTAAAATTCAGTTTCACAAACATTATATTCTGCTAAATTACGTCGTGTGAAACATATTCAAGAGTTAAAATAAACCCTGAAAATGGTTACTGGCCGTGCACTACACTTTGTTTTCAAAGTTGCCGATAGGACATTGACTGCAAAATTCTACCGGGATGTCTTAGGAATGAAGGTAAGCTTTTTAATGAGAACTGTAAATCTTTTTAAATTGTATATACTTGAGAGATACAATCTTTACGCATGAATAATATTCAAGGTCTTTCAGCCGGTTGTAATACCGGTCACCTACAATTATGTCATTGTACATAACATAATTAGTTTATAAGTACATACCTGTTTTTTAACAGTAAACTTTTGCCTTCAAGGTTCTTCGTCATGAAGAATTTACTGAGGGCTGTGAAGCTGCATGCAATGGGTAAGATCTTGCATAATATTATGAAATTTTTACCTACAAATCCATACTAATATTATAAATGCGAAAGTAACTCTGTCTGTCTGTCTTTTCATCACTCTAAAACGACTGAACCGATTAGAACGAAATTAGGTATACAGATGGTGTACAGCCTGAGGAAGAACATAGGCTACTTTTTAACTGGAAAATTGAAAAGGAAGTGGGGGGGTCAAAGTTTATATGAAAGTCCATGTGGACGGTCTCGAGCAACAGCTTGAATACATATAATTAAAACAAGAAAGAATTCTATTAAATGTATAATCTCTAGACATATATTTTTTATTGTTACATGTGTTTGAAGATCCTTTATTTAATATTATTTATTTATTTTTTAGCCCCTATGCTAACAGATGGAGTAAAACTATGGTCGGTTATGGACCCGAGGACAATCATTTTGTAGTAGAGCTCACATATAACTATGGTATCACACACTATGAACAAGGAAATGATTTCCGTGGCATCACAATTCAGTCAAGCGAGAGTCTAAAGAGGGCAGCGGCTATAAACTGGCCGGTGAAAGAGCAGAATGGTTTGAAGTATGTGGAAGCTCCTGGCGGTTACAAATTTTACATTATTGACAAGCCCCAACCTGTAGATAAAGGTATGGTTCAGTTTCATTTAATTTTGCGTCAATTGCTTTACATACGGTATAAAAATCCTGAATGTTGCATTATTTAACCACCAGACATTGATTTTACTAATTTTCAATCCTCTTTTTGGCATAGAGATAGGTAACCTTTCATATTTTCTTATTGTACAAAACTTAACATATTACTGTGAAAGCACTGTTACACATATTACATATAAAACTAATTTTCTTAATGATTATTCCAGTTGTACTAATTAAATAGCACACAATTGTTTAATATTATTTTTATTGTAATGTGTATATTATTATCTTTGAGGTGCATGCTCTATCTTAATGTAACATAATTTATTTATTCCAAGGACTTATAAAACAGAGGTTAAAATTTAAAAACAAGTTTACTATCTATGTTGTGGTGTGAATATTTAATACAACTGTATAACTTACATACATCGTACTTTTTTCATTCCATTTTTAATGTCTTGATCATTTTATGTAAAAGGTTTGCTTTCAAGATGATTATTCATACAAAATAGATGCAGATACTTTCACATTTATAGTACTGATTATCATAAATATTTTGAAAAAAAAAATTGAAACACACAGACATAAATCTACAAGTTTTAAATTTTTGCCTTAATAAGAAAGAAACTTTAAAAATACAGATATTGTTTGCAGAATAATATGCAAACAATATAGTGTGTTGAGTAGAAGAAATATTTAAAAAAATTTACATTTCCATCATACTTTTTGAGTACCTTTCTAGACAAGATTGAGATAATATAACAATCATCTGTCTGATTATATTATTAATGTATTGAAAATCTTTAAAGTGAAAAGTTTTTATGTAACACAAGATTTTATCTGCTGTATATCAATCATATACTTATATGTTAAAGGAAAATCACTGAAATACAATAATGTATTTTAATATAAGTCATATATAACATTTTATGTTGTTTGATTTGTATGTATTAGAAATAGCTTTGTTTATTTTTAATAATTGTTATGGATAGATTTTTGTACAATTTTGCTCCTAGAACTAAATTCTATCTTAATTAGTAGATATGATGATCTTAAAGTGATAATTTTGTAGGCTTACTAAAATTGCTTAGTCAATCTTATCAAATAAAATCAAATCAATTTCAGTAATCATAAGTATTATGGCAATTACATTTATCATTAATGAGGAAAATATAATAACATTTAATATATTATCTGTGATACATCTTCTGATCTAATAGATAATTTTTAATGATGCTATCTGTATATATTTCAGATCCTGTTGTTAAGGTGTCGCTAGCAACCTCAAGCTTGTCAAGGTCTGTTGCTTACTGGAATGGACTCTTGACACTTAAAGTTTACGAGAAAACAGACAAATCAGCGCTCCTCGGTTTTAGCGATGATCAAGCAAAATTGGAATTAGTAGATATTGGTAAGTGGAATCTTAAGTGTATTAATAATTATAATCAACATAACTTAAGTTCTTTATATCAAACTAGCTGACCCATGCCCACTTTGTTAGACATAATTTTAATAATGCTTTTCGGTTTTTTTATATAGCCTATGACACTCAGCAATAATGTGGCTTTCTATTGGTGAAAGAATTTTTAAATCGGTCCTATAGATCCGGAGATCAAAATGTAGCAAACACACAAACTACTTCTTTATAATATTAGTATAGATATTAGATTGTAAGTTTTGTATGACTTATGAAATCGATTAACCTTTCATAATGAACTTAATTCATGTATAAAGATACTAAAATTAAATAGGTATATACAATAGAGTCAGACAGACAAACATAGGTATATTGTTTGAGATATAAACATACAATTCTATGATCTTGAAAGATGTGTGATAAGATAGTGACATGAGTACGAACTATGATAA
>JADANM010001810.1:7110775-7152126 GCA_026213755.1 Eurema hecabe
TTAATTGGTGTCTGATTTTAATATATTTTGCAGAACATTATCTGAAGAAAAACTAAAATAATAAAGGTTTCTTTTATAATTAGGTGCAACATTATTTTTTAGAAATTGCAATTGTTATTAAATAGGTGCCCATTATAAAATATTTTGATGAACACATTTTGGTGCACAATTAGTATATATGGCAGATGAAAGGTAAAATTAGTTGAAGAAAACTTGAATAAATTGAGGCAAGGTTAAATACTACCCTTTCTTGAATATTTTGAAACAAGGCTTGTTAATATCTTTAGTTGAACATAATTGAAAGAGTAAATTTCTTTTTCCGTCTTATCAGTCAAACAGAATTTTCATTGCCTAGCAACAAAAAAGGCGTACCGAAACCTCTTTATACATTTTTGATCTCTTAAACTATTATAAATCCAAAAGTATCCACTTTAAAATCTGGTCTATGTATTTCACAACTACCTAAAATATGATGGTAAAAGCTTTAGACTACATATTTTATAATAATAAGTGTATGAAATCTGAAATCCGAACAAATTGTCTGTAAGCTGCCGTAAGAGACAGCCGGGATGCGGGGCTAGTATTGATCGCCCCGTGACGTCACCGTCTTGGCCTTCGCACTTCGGCTACAACCCCCATATTAAATTCCTCAGGGTTAGACTGAAAAACATTTTATATAAAAATTCACAAGCTTGATGATCAGGATTCTATTATAATGTAAATTTAAAATAATAATTAAGTACCTACCTAACATTCTTATATTTTAATAATTTTTGGTATTTTAACGTAAATCATCGGTAAATTATAATAATGATCTTTTTATTTTTTTAATGTAATGATATATCGGGAAAGAAAGAACACAGTGGCAGATATTCAATAAACAACTGCGATTCGTAAACAATTCACCACATAATTGAATGTACATACAGAAATAGTTCTACCACATTGCCAATATCATTCAACAAGAAAAATCTTGAATTTAAAAATACTCACCTTCGTTAGTATCATTTTAATACATAATACAATATTAAATTTAGGCGGTTGAATTATGAACCATCAACTTATTTATTAATTATTGACGAACAAAAAATAAGTCGCCATGACAAAACATTTAACTAACTTTTAGAAGCTGTTTAAAAGGACAACGTCAGAACTAGTTATGAAAAATAAAGGGAATATTTGATACGCAAGGGAAGATAGAAACGTTTACCAGAACGAAAACCATTAAAAAAATACCCTATTTGCTGTACCATTTCTAGGATATAAATAGAACTTTATTAACACTATGCAGTTCCTTAGAGTTGTTATGTAAAATATAACCGTCATCACAAATAATTGTTTCTTAGCGTCTCGCTGGGGACGGAAATTGTGAAATGTCCTTACTTCCGCAACAGTTGACGATGAAACAGCTACAATTTGTATTTTGTACTTAAATGATCTTTTAGTGTTCGAATGCCGTTGTTTTTGATGAGTTACATTCTATTTAAGATTTATTCATTGACATAATGTTAACAGTTCGATGGTCCATACATATAGGTACATGTAACAGCAACATGGATAAAATAACTCATTTAAAATTTAGCCATTTTGAAGAAATTTTCGATAATTTTCGAGAGTTCTCGAAGGTTGTTTAAAAGCTTATCATATCGAGAGCTCTTGGCCCTCCGCTTCTGTCCTTGGCGAGTAAGAATCTCCAAGATAAGCTGTATAAGCACCAACTAGCTGTCCTTTATGTATTGTATTTTAATAAACAATATTTAAGATATTAAATGTGACGAATTTAAGGTAGGCAAAATTGTTTGGGTCAGTTCATATACAGCGGAATACTAAAAACAATAATTTGTCTCATCTCAATCAATATAACTTTTGAAATTATTATTTTAGAGAAGACTAATTATCTCCAAGACATTTCTTTTTTATAACTTACACTATATGAAAATTAAATACTAATGTTTTAAGTGTATTTCTTAAACTAAGCGTTATTGTTAGATTTCAATCATTAATCTTGATAAATAAATAAAATGTTATTAATTTAAAACGTTGTAAATTTCTTTAATTTCAGATGGAATGTTTGGTTAAAGAAATGCAAGATCCAGTTACCGGTGTGCCGATACGGAGTCAAAAACTCTTTCTCACTTTTATTCCGTCAGCTTTTATGGGTACGTAACATTTTCTATAAGTTCTAGTAGTTAAAATCCAGCACCATATCAACCGATACGTTCAGACGTCTGCCGTTTAATTGTAAAATCAATACCGAGAAAGCTATTTATGTTGGACGGTCGTTCACCATTTCTTTCCTTTGAATTATGTAACTCGTAGAAAATCAAGCTTATGGTTTCTTTCTTAAGTAAAAGCGACTATTAATGTACCTACCTATTAAGTTTTACAAATCCTTTTTTTGTTATTAATGCACTGCGACAATATATGGATATTTTTAACTGTTTCACGGAAAAACTACTCGATCGTTTTGGCTGAAATTTGGCATGTGGGTGCATTAAAACTTTTTATCCATTTCATACTTCTCATCATTGTTAGGGGACGGTAACTACGTGGGTTACACCCCGAGACGTGACTAGTAATTTCAGATTTGCTTTATGGTTAATTAACATACTAGATATTCAATAGAATAGCAATGATATTATATAATAGATATGTTATACCCAAACATATCAACCGAAAAAAGTGTTCCGCATAGCAGCGGCAGCACAAATACATACAAGTCAAAACGATAGAAAAGGGATAAATGATAAAACCAACAAGAAAAAAGAGATAGTTAGTTTTGTCAGATGCGCGTGAATGCGTCGGCAACCAATCACCTAAAGGCAAGACGTCCTAATTAGGATGTTTTACGTCTTCAAAATTTTGCGCTTATAACATATCTGTTTAATAGAATATCATTGTAGAATAGTTATTATTTTATGAGTTATGAGTACCTTATTAATAAAATTGACTTTCAATTTTATAATTATTTCAGGATGTGATCTTGTCGAATGGCTTATGGAAAGGTTTCATTACGAAGATGGTACAAATCGTAAGTAAATAATCTTTTAAATATATTTTATTTAAAGTCACGTAACGTGAAATTTACGTTTGATATTATTTCTCTTAATTTTCAGTCGAAGCTGTGAATTTAGGCAATCTTCTATGTCAATATGGTTACTTCTTTCCTGTCAACGATCTGAAAAATCTCATTTTTAAAGATGACTCTTCTCTATATCGATTTCAAGTAAGTACATTTTAGTTCGTATTTTAAATTTACTACGCTTTTTAAACTCAATACGAAAAATGTAAAAAGAATTTCTTGTATTGCAATAATAAAAAAACCATTTATATTAAAAAAGTATCGATACTAAGATTAATTAGACATAGGAAAATAAACCTTTAGATTTCAACACAATTTATGTTTACAGTATATTAAGATCCTTTTAGGCCATGGTAAGCACCTAGAGTAGCAATAACGTCGAATTGTAGCTAATATTTAGTATTAGTTTTTGCCTTAAAACTCCGACCTAATAAAATCTTATTCGTTTCTAACAGAGTCCTTACTGGCCATGGGAAGCACCCAGGGTGGCTATTATGTTAAATTAGATAAAATTAAAAATCAGACTTGGTATGTCTTTAAATTCCTACCAAATATAGGTATGTATCAGGTCTTTTAATCTTATGCGTTTCTAACAGAGTCCTTACTACTGGCCATGGCAAGCGCCCAGGGTAGCTGGCAGTGGCTCCAGCGCGCCAACGCTGGGACCAGACAACATTGAGTATGCCATATACCTAGTAAAGCGTACCCTCAGGAACAAACAGCGCCATGGCCTTGAAGACTACGAGCAGGAAGCTCTCTCAAACCTCAAGAAGAACCTCGCCGCTAAGTGGGACTTCATCACCATGCAGGCTGAAGAACAGGTTCGGGTAATTTGAAAATATTTACTTCATTATATGCTAGGTAATATTCAATCCGTAAAGCGCAAGGCTGCGTAAGTTTTTTATATTCTCGTGTAAACGTATACATGTGTTTTGAACTTTTTGTCGTATTGTCATTTCGTTTGTGTTTTTAATTGCAATCTATAATTATATCTGTGGTATATTAGTGATTTTACTTAATCCCGATGTTTGCAAATGTTTTGATAAAAGCTTTAAAATCGTGTGAAAACTTTAGACATGCTTATAAAAATTCAATATTCACTTTTAAAACATTGCTCGATCTTTAATTATTTTGAACATTACCTATCCAATTTCTTGCGTAATTTGACTCAACAAATAGCTGGATAACTTCATACGAGTTAACGTTATTTCAGGTGCGTCTAGCGAAAGAGCGCAAAAAGGGTGATAAGATAATAAGCGACAGTCAGGAGCGCGCGTACTGGCGCGTGGCGCGGCCGCCGCCCGGCGTGCCGAGCGCGCTGGAGCCCTGCCCAGTACCTGTTCGCTCGCGACACCCCAAAGCTAAGAAACGGACAATAACGCAGCTACAACGAGAAGTGAGTTTATACAATAGCTTTAGCAATGGTCGGCAATCCACGCAAGAGATGTCATGTTGCTATGCGAGTGCTCATGGGCGGCTATGGCCTATACCATTTTCCATCAGGTGGCTTGCTTGCTCTTTTACCCCCTATTTAAAAAAAAGAACTCAAAATCTTCTATGATCATGTCAATTTCACTTCCCAATTAAATAAAACAGGTGACCCTTAGGAATCTCCTTATAAAACACAGTTTACTCTGCACTCAGAATATAGAAAAATAGGTTTTTCTGTATTCTGAGACTCTGCATTGTAATGAAAGAGTTTTTGATTTGCTAAGTCGAAAACAATTATCTTACTGTTCTTACTCTTGTCAGATTGAGCACCTGAAAGCAAGCTTAGATCGCACGAGAGTGAAGACTTCAGTCGCATTAGAAGCGCTCATGGGGTACTCCGAGACGTACTCGCCCTATGATCCGTGGCTCACCCAACCGCAACCTTCGAATCCTTGGATAAGCGATGACACCCTGTTCTGGCAGATTAATAGTCCAATGTAAGCATATTTATCATAAATCGTGTTAGTAATAAAACAACAATAATAATTCCAGTTGGAGTAGAGCTATATATATATTATACTAGCTCGAATACCTCTCAACATACCAAATTTCAACTAAATTAGTCCAGCTGTTTTTGCTTGAAATAATAATAAACATACATTTGTGAGAATGTTTATAATATTAGTGAGAAAATACGGTTCCACTCGCATAGCAATCCAAACCGATTTTTTGATAATATAACTGTAACCATTATTTTTTAATATTCAATTTAAATTAAATGTTTATTCAAATTAATTTTTTTGTTAATTAAAAATTAATTGTTTATTTTAATAAAATTATAAATTAAAAAAAAATATATTTTTCAGAGTTGAGATACCAAGTGAAAAGCGAGTTCAGCGATGGGCTCTTTCGATAGAAGAACTGGTATCAGATCCTACAGGTCTTCAAGAATTTACCAGTTTTCTTAGAAAGGAGTACTCTCACGAAAACATTAGATTCTGGCTCGCTGTAATGGACTTGCGAAGAAGTAGTACGAAACAAATACCTAAGAAACTTGATGAAATATTTGAGTAAGTAGTAATGTCTATATTGTCATCAAAAATCGTTTTTACCTTTCTTTTTATACCATGAAGAATCAAAAGTACTTCATTAGTTCGGCTGTTTATTGTTCGGCTTATATTTGCTTTGAAATTAAATTTTGTACAACGCAAATTCAATCTACTCTTATTGACCAAATTAAAACTTGCAACAATAATAATTATTAGTTTAACTTCTAACATGCAGCCGTATAACAATAATTAGTTAAAGCATGTGATTGATTGTAATATGTCATTTTCTAGAGAATTTCTTAAGCCCGGAGCACCATGCGAGATAAACATCGATGGTGCGACAGCAGAACGCGTGGCTGAGGGGCGTCGATCTGGTTCCCGGTACGCGCTGGACCACGCCGCAGACCACGTGTATGGACTTCTACTGAAGAAGGACTGTTACCCACGCTTTATACGGTCCGATCACTTCCAGCGATTGCTTACTGAGGGTCGGAACGTGCATCAGAAAAAAGCCAAGTAAGTTTAAGCTTTTTTATTGGAGGCCCAGCTCTATTTACAATATTTACTATACACTGATTAGCGACCACTTTTTGTAGTTATGTCGATTTTTCACTTGGTAGTTAATAGTTACGTGAAGAAAATATAAAAATATTTTGAAATCATATAAAAAACCCTTATATAAGATCTCAATAAGAACCAAGAAATTAAGAGTTATCTTTTCTTTAAATATCAAGTAAATGGAAACTGTTATAAATACCTCAAAAAGGATCCCAAATAGTTTGACGTACTTTTATCTACCAACAAAGTGTACCGTAGCGTAATAAAATAAAGAAATAGAATGCATAAAAGTATAAAATAAAATAAAAAGCGTAGCGCATTAGTAATTTCTGTCTAACCTACTATCAGGTTCTTCAACTTTGGCGGGCAAGTGAAGAAGAAGCCGGGCTCGACGAGCGGCAGCGGTGGCAGTGGCAGCGGCACGGGTCTGTCCCGGCGGCGCGGCTCCGACCGCTCGCTGTCGGGCTCCGCGCACGAGCTGGCCGTGTGCGCCGTGCAGCCGCCGCGCCCGCCCGAACCGCCGCCGCACAGCCACTCACAGTCTAACTTATGTGACATTCCTTTCAGGTAAATACAATTTGATTCTAGGTGATAGGCGAGACTTCACTAGGTATGATGTTATTCTCGATAATAACGAGAGCGTGAACTTTATAGTCTCCTGTCAAAAAAATTAACAGTCAAAGCACTATGCTCTATTGAAACGTTCATAAACGATGATACTGATTTAATTGATAACCTTTAAAAAACAATAATTTATTTTTTCATTTTACAATAGTTTTAATTATTTAATTTCAGGGATCCATTGGATGATGATACTTCTGAAGTACTTCCTTGGGAGACGTCAACCAGAGAACCTTACGGTGGTGCAAGACGCCGACAAGACTCCACTGCTGACTCGGGCAGTTCATCTTCGGATGTCAGCGCTGCAGTAGGAACTGGAGAGCGAATGAGAAGGCTTCCTCAACAGAGCACTCTGGACGGTGGACTGCGAGGAGCACCACCACCTTTACGACGTCTGTCGGCAGTAGAACCACGACATTTAGCCCCACTTGCATCACCGCCGCATTCGCCCCGACAAAAACGTATCACGGCTATACAAACAACTGTACCTCATACACAAACTACAGCGCACCATCCTACACCGACTATCAGCGTCAGTTCTGCTCCTGACGAGGAATCGGGTGACTCTCCACCTCGGACTAACTCTCCAGACGAACGACGCTCCCTAATACAATCAGAAGAGCCGTCTTCTGTATTTGCTTCCACGGATGTAACTCCCACTGAACCGGCCCTTATTTTTGCCGAGCGTACTATTATTGAAACTGGATCTGAATCGAGTGAAATAAGAACTGATATCTCAAAAGATGAAGTAGAAGAAATTGTACAAGCGGATGATGATTCAAAGGAAACTTTTGAAGAATTATCTATATCGGGTCCTGATCCAAACGCACTGATGAAATCTGATGAAAATAGTGTCGTTTCGACTCCTCCATTATTACGAGAGAGGTCTTTAGTTAAGGAATCTGAACCTGCCTCGCATATAGAATGTGAAAAAATGTCACATTTTCCTGAACATTTTTCAAAGAGTGTTGAAAGACAGGAATCTCTTGCTACGGACAGTCTGGTTTCTCGCGCTATTGTCAGGCAAAAGAGTACAGAGGTTATGTCGCCGCAACTTAGTGTAGTTTCAGATAAAGAAAGTGTGCGGTCGACGCCCGAGGGCTTGCGAGCGTCAGTAGCGCCGCTCGCCACTTGCGAAGACATCGGCGTCGAAGATGATAGTGTAGATAAAGTGCCTTTGGTACAGAGGGTTGCGGAAGATTCAAAATCGGTGTCTGAGAGTGTGAAATCAATTGCTCATGGAGTCGAACTTTCTTCCGTGTCTGATGTGGTAAAGCGTGATAGTAAAAGCACAATCAGTGATCGTAAGCAGAGAAATGACATTTGTCCTTGGGAAGACGAGTAAGTAGTTGTGAATGTTTCCTGTACAAGTGTAGCCTCGCCTCGGTAGATAGATAAATAGATGATTAAGTTTTGTCTGCAGTATATGTATAATGTATTTTATGTATAAAATATAGTTTTATGGTTTCTTATATTATAATATTACCTACTTTCATTTTTGTATTTTTTTCTTTGTAAATACACTTATTGTACATTTTGCCTTATGAGTTTTTATTTGTCTGCACTACACTGGAATGATTTGTATTTTGTTATCTTTGTGTTTTATAGCAATTGTTTAAAATTGACGCTAAACCTTGTTTAATGACATAAAATGTGAGAGATTAATTGAAACCGTAGATAGTATCCCTCATGATCAGAGTGCATTTAATATAATCTTGACGCAGTTTTTTATATAATTTTAAATAAATTGATGAGCTTGACTGGCGTATAAAAAACCCGACTTCAAACGTATTCGTATATAGACATCATTCTATAGTTATTTTACAATTTATTAGCTACAATTCTACAATTTATTCTACGGTACCAATTAAATACTACAACAATCTTACTAATAATACAAGATCGATTTAACCAAATAAGCAGTGATTGTTTTTCTTGGCAAGTGAGGTAAAACACGTTACTTAACAATGAATACTCATTCAAGATAATCTAATTTATTATGTTGATAGCATAAATATTGTTCAACGGAATTTGATTTTATTGATATAAAAAAGGAAAAAATAAGTGTAATACTTAAAAATAGTTATGGAATCAGCTTTACATAAACAAATATTATATTATTTCAAATATAGTTAAAACTCTTTTATCATAAATATTTGGAATAATATTATGATAACTCTAACTAACTCTACTAATTATAATTAGTAGAGTATATAAATTTTTCATTAACCTTCCAGTACAATAAACCAATCATGGTGGAAGGTTAAAAAATCGATTTTAGGGCTTCAAATGTAAAACATAAAAATTTAATAGTTTTTGTGTCTTAAACGTAATCCTTTATTTTCTTTGTTTTCAGGAATTCCTGTGAGAGTGACGCCCCATTTGTTAAAACTTATGCAACTCTTGGTTACTTATAATTTTTAGGTAAATAGTAATAATAATTTATGATGTCAGGGTTATAGTGATCATAAAATTTAGTTTCTAGAACGACTGTAACGTCTGCCGAAATAGGTTAATGTATAGGACTTGAACTTAAAAAAAACATAGGCATATTATGTTTGACATTCACCTTTTCGCAAGGTTTTAAATTGTATAGCTATTTTAGACTTAAATAATCTTATTTTATCTCTCCATGTTGTGAAGCTAGTACGTAGATACATCGCTTAGAAATTATTTCGATCTTCTTCAATCAAACTAAAAATAAAAGTTGCATACATTTTTAAAATATGTATTCGAAATGAAACCCATTTTGAATATTTCATATTTAAGTCTATCGAAAATATTTACCTACTGAAGCTTAGAACAGAAATAAAAACATTTTCTAGATGATGCCTGCTCCATCCGCGTTTATATCGAAAAATTTATTCAAAACACGTTACTCTCTAGAATTTTCACAAATACCATGTATAATTATGAAGAGTACCAAAAAGCATAATTAAATGAAACTAAAACAATATATAATATTTCTCAATGCTGCAATGTTTCAAAAAGCGCTACCTGAAATACCTACCTAATTCAACCTACAACATACAATGATATACAATAGATATGTTATACCCATACAATGCCAGTGAAAAAGGTGTTCCGTAGAGCAGCGGCAGCTGTAAATAGGTACAAGTCAAAACGATAGAAAAGAGATAAATGATAAAACCAACAAGATAAAAAGAAATAGTTAGTTTTGTCAGTTGCGCGTGATTGCACCGGCAACCAATCACCTAAAGGAAAGACGTTCTAATTATGTCTTTGCGTCTTCAAAATTTTGCGCTTATAACATATTATCCATTTAATATAACATCATTGCCTACATATTATTCATAAGATAGTGAAGTGCTAAATCGAGAGATTATTTTGCTCAAATCTTGAAACGATTTTATCTGCCGTTGTTTGTAATTGTATTTAAAAAAAATAGATTCTGATTAAATACAAAATGATTGACTTAATATGTATTTATCCATAATTAAAAAGCGAATATAGCCAGCTATAGCTAAGTATAAACTTATATTAAAATATTGTTTAACTATTTAGACAATATTTACTTTAACGTAGGTTATTATAATTTTTTTATATGTAAACCTAACAATGGAGAAAGTGATTTCTTAATTACTTATTATGAATCTCAAAGATTATATAATTTATGTTTGGGTAAATATATAATTGGATTTAATCGAAGATATTGCTGCCTGTAACACATAACATTCATAATTACTGTGTTTTAACAACTAACTTATTAAATTCCATGTATATAATTTTTTCATTAGTGTGTGGATATTAATTGAAAAAAAATATTAAAAAGTTTCAAAAATTGAAGTGTTATGTTGAATGAATTAATTTGTATCAATATTGTCGTATTATAAAAAACATTAACTATCAAATGGGAATATGCACGTATTTGATTGTTTTACAATTAATAATAAATTTAAAACAGATAAATAATATATTTTAAGAACTGTAATTTTTGGGCAACTAAAAGGCAGAGATCCTAAGAGTTGGATGTCGAATAACAAAGGGTTTCTTTCACAAAGTTTTCAAAATTTTGCAAGTGCAATGTTAATATTTATAATTATTGGATAATTGTATGTGCATAAAATCTTCCGTAATTTAACGATTTGTACAGTAGTCGTTGTGAAGAAATTTCCCTTTAAAATAACTTATAATAAAAAAATGAGTTACATGTTTTTTTTTAAAAGAATGACAAAAAAAATATATTTTGTCCATTTGTGTGTCACGTGCTTGTTCCCTTTTTTAAATGTCCTAACAAAATAAATAAAAAACTTTTTCTGCTCAAATACAGCCAATAAGTTAAACCTTACAAGAGATATTTAATTCCAATACAAAAGGCAAGTTTAAAACAACTTCGGAAAATTGTACATACAAATATTACAAGTTAGTGGCGCTACATAAATCCTTTAGATAACTATCGATGTCGGTTGTGGATAAAATAAACTAGTCTCAAACTATTTTACTTTAGTAGTATTTTTGAAATCTTAACTTCTTAGAATGTTTAGTTTTTGCTTGACATAAAATCTTTCGTTCACTTAGGAGTAAATAATCTCAATACCTAGCCCTAATTTTTATTATATCTAATCTTCACATCATTTTGTTATAAATGATTATAATATAATGAATAAGTTTATATAAATTGTATCTAAGTGTTGCGTAGATTTTAAGTATTAATTTACCGCGAGTAAGGGATTACGCACACTTCGGCTCCATTTGCTTTTTATCGATGGTTTTGATGTCACTTCAACGCTGAATTTGACAGAAGAGCTGATTTCACACATCACAGATAAGAAATATTTACCTATCTAGAAAAAAAAACAAAAAAGTTAATGTTCTACGGTCGAATTGAGAAACCTCCTTTTTCCTTTTTTGAAGTCGTTTTAAAAACAGGCATCTACGATATCCTTGCTTTGTAAGTACAAAAGCTGTGGAGCTTAAAAGGTGTGCTTAGTTCTTCTTACTTCGTAAAAAGTCGAGTGTTAAAAGCGGGGAAAAATACTGACAGGTGAAAAATGAAATGTTAATATCGTTGTAATAATATTATGTATATTGTTTTGGCTTAATGAGGTGACGATTTTAGAGAGTTACATTTTTTAATGTTACCAAGTTAACTAGGTTAAATTATATGGATAATTTAGGACATAGTAGGTGTTGTGAATATTTTATGAACAATAATTATTTTGCAGATTAAATAGTGTAAATTTAATGGTTATTTAGTCATTTGTAAATAATTACCTCTTAGCCGATAGATCAGACTTAGTATTTATGAAAAAGAGAGACAAGTTAGTACCGGCTACATCTGGCTATAACTGAATAATTCATTGGAATCTATCCCAAATGATGATTGCAAAATTGAAATGTTATTTAAAAGCAATTTTAAAGTATTATATAAAATTATAGGTACATTATAAGCGAATAATAAATGGCTGCTTATTGAATCAATATTATCATTTAAGACGCACAAATAATTATTATTTTAAAAGTATGTATTGTGTAAGTTGTTTTTGGAAAACATTTTACGCATGGTGTGCAAATAAAATACAAAATTATCGACGAAATACAGCCTATACACTTGAGAAATATTGTAATTTACAAGTTGTACGCTACGATAGACGAATAATAAAATTAAAACAATATTTTTTGTTTTAATTTTAATTTTAATCAAAACTGTTTGGTTCGTGTAGGTACTTGATATTTTTATAATTATTAATTATTTGCTAAACCCGAATAAAAATATTATTAAAGCCATTCGAAATTAATTTAAATGAATTTCATAATTTGTTTTTCAAGACACGAGTAGGTATATAAGAAATAAATTAAAAATGTTTGTAAAAATTTATTTAATACACAGCATTTTATATAAATTTGTTACAATTAGCTTACAATTACTTCTTAACCTGATAAATTTAGTATACTTTATTAAAAACATCCATAAACACACTTATTGAGATTTACAAATTAATTATTAAAATTCACAAACATATTTTTTTCAATATAGTAACACAACATTTAATACAACGAAAACAACGCAATAAAACGCTTAAAACAACACTTATATCAAAAAGTTAATAAAGTCACGAATTTCATCCATAAAACAAATACCTACTGAATCTGATTTTTTCAACTTGATACAAGCTTAATTATTGAATACTTCGTATCTTAATTGACATGAACGAAGAACTAAACCTAAAAAAGTAGCACAAACAATTACCAGACCTGCCGACAAACGCCATCCGAACCCCGGGTATATCCTTCTGGGCAGTTTGAGGGTACTGATATTGTATTTCTACTGGCTACTTTTGCTGGCGCAAGAGTGTCTGATCCCTCTTCAACAGGTTCTGAAGTCGCATCGGCTTCCTTCTCTTCAACTTGTACTTCGATTGGCTGTTCTACACACTCGTTGTCAGACATCTCTGTTGGCAAAATAATAAACGTAAATTATAGACGAACTTAACATATAACAATACGTAAGAAATTATTTTGTTATACACGTAAATTACGTATCTATTATACGTGTACCATTGCAATTTATTAAAAAACTAACTGTGTCCCGCGGTTTTCGTTTTACTCGCGTAGTTCCTGTTCCCGGGGCAATACCGGGATGTAAGCTATCCTCTCTCCATGTACAAACCGATTACCGCGAATAATTCATGACCAAAATTAACCAAATCAGTATAGGCGTTGTTGAGTTACAAACATTGCAACGAAAAGTGATATAATAATATCTCTATTTAGTTCAAGTTTGAAAAACAATATATTATAACATTATGTCATGTTTAAAATTAACAATCTTTTTTTATCTATCAAATCAAAATTATACAGAATCGTTACGTGTACTTACTTGAGTCACTCAAAAAGATAAAAGATTAAAAATTATGTACTGAATTTTATTAGAGCGCTTTCAGTTAAGCCCGTCTGATCGCGTCAAGCACTTTTTCAGGAATGATTCTTTGCAACTGTAGCCTCTCGATTTATACTAAACGATTTCAGGATGGATCGCTGTTGATTCACCGGTGTCCGCCTCACCCTTCCAAACGGTCGGAGTTTTTCCGTGAACAAGATAGGATTACTGAGTGTAGATTGCGAATCGATAGCTTATCAAGTCGTCATGTTGTAAACTCGTAATAATGAGTTTACCGTACTTCCCAAAAATTGTTATGAAATACGCAGTTTACAACTACAATAAAATTTTTAAGACATGACAAATTTTCGTTACATTTATTATGTTTTCCGTTGAAACGTTATAAAATTAAATATTGATAAGTATACACGGTAGTGGACAATGAGGTAGAATATACTTAGGTGTGATATTAGAATGTTGTTATATATGTCTCATTTATAACAATAGTGAATAATGATGAAAATTCTTGCTGCTGCTTATAAGTAGTTAATATAAAAAAGGAAGCTAAAAATGATCCTAAATCCTTGTCTTACGTTGAAAATAGTCCACATGTGTGAAATAAGTCCACATTAGAAAACCTGTACAAAATCTAGTAATAATTAAGCATACCATAGTTTAATGAAAATAAGTTTCTATTAGACATAATAACTGTCGCCTACAAAAAAAAATTATCATTTATTTCTGACTGATAGAAAGTCATGAGACAAAAAAGTATTTATTCACTACATCATCACAATCTTTATAACATATGTCATTATTTAGAATAATTTTAATTTTGACATCTTTTACACAAAAATATAAGCGGCGTCTGTCAAAAATTTTTCCGGATTTTTGGACCTTTATAGCTGCAATAAAAACAGTTCTCAGTACATTATGTTATATGTTCTTTTGTTACTCATTTGATGAAATGAAAAAGAGTGCTAGTTTGGAAAAGGTGAGAATAAAAATTTCTTGTACATATTTTAATAATTTTTATAGTTATGATTATACGAGATTTAACTTACGTTTCAGATAAATGGCTCAGATGTGGTTGTAAATGTGAGAAACAAAAGTTCTAGATGTAATTTGCCAGAGTAATTTTAATGCTTTTTATTATTTGAATTGAAGCTCCGGTTAGAATTTCTTTCCTTGAATTTAATGATAATGATTATTCAGTTTTGGTTACAGTACGCCAATACAGTTAAGAAGAAGAAATCATAGACCAACCGGTCAACGTTTTCAACATTATCAAATAATAATTCGCCCTAAACTACACAAAAGTAATTCATTATCAGACTTAACCCATAAGGCGAGTGATTTTTGTAAGTCTTTCTAAACTCCTGTTGCATTTACGTATAGTAACATTAAATTTAAAATTATATCTTCAAATCTTTGAATTTTAGCTTTTGATCTATTCAATACAAACAACGATTGTGTGTGTAATCCAAAGCGTCATATAAACATATACGATAGTTCAGGTGATACACCCGAAAAATATTCTAGATGTCTCGTTGAAGCTCCACATATGTCTTGGAATTCAAAGAACAAGTAAGCCAGTTTTGGGAGTATTGTCAGATTTTATATTTACATTTTTGCTACCATTGTTTCTTATATAAACCTGTAAGTTAATAGTTGAAACGTTGTATGCTCATATCATTATGTATAAGCTCAGCCATTTGATTGAAATTATTTTAACACCAGACACTTTTTACGTATCAAGATTATATTTTTAATAAAGCCATAAAGTGGTACCTACTTATACGTAGGTATATAACAAATAATAATACGTAAGTATATAGAACTCCAAATATCCAAAAACACCCATTTCTTAAAATTATACACTTAAATGCTGATTGTATTGCTTTTAAACAAGAAAGATGAAGAAGAAAATTGAGATGCCGCACGACACATATGCTTCGAAATTCGCTGCCGACTACACTTGTACTGGTAATCCGAATATTTCGTCATCCGCCGAAAATTCCAGGTAAATTTATTATTCTGTTACTGTACGTTAAAATGCTACAGTATTAAACAATGTTTCGTAACAATTGTAGTACCTACAGCACAGACGATGCGATACATCAGAAATCGGCAAGTTTTCCTTTCAAACCTACACCAAGTGGATATTTGAAAATACATTCTAATCAAGTAAGGTTTCTTATGACCTCAGTAGCAAAATGTAATGAAAAGAGACACGTACTGAACATAATGTAGGTAGTATTTCAGTCATCAACGGTGGGTATTCTATTAGCCGATCCTACAGAAGCAGAAGTTAAAGTGCAATTTGAAGGCAAAGCGGCTGGTGAAAACAATAATAAAATTGAACATCACATTCCTGAAGAAAATAACTTCGCAAACGTATGTACTGCGATTTTCACGTAGATAATCTTATCAACTAAATTAACATTAATATACTACAGTCCTATTATTTCTTCCAAGGGTGAACTAAGTCCTCAACTACAGTACGCTCCAAGAAGTCCTAATACTCAAATGCATGTGAAAAATGTACTTGATCGAAAATATAACGAAAAAGCTAGGAAACTTTTAGAAGCTCAAAACAAGGAGCTTTCTAGCCTTGGATACGGTCAAATGGAACCAATTGACTGGATGCGAGTTCAGCTACCTAAAAAGAAAGAACTATTCCAAGAATTCTATCGACGTGTCAATAATTTTATGTAGGTAATCTTAGTGTAGTAGGCAATTTTACACAAATATTTACGCAAAAGATATTAACACGTTTAAACCAAAAAAAGATTAATCTAGTAATATAATAAAATTATTTTTAGTAACACGGACTGTATTGTACGCATCGGCCGCGAAGAATTTCGATGTCACTACATGGTTCTTCAAATTTATTCCTCATTTTTTAATACTAACACACAACGGGAAATAGAACTTCCTATTGTAAGCATCTTTAAAGCATTTAAGGAAAGCTAAAAAATCGTAATTCACATTCCAATTAATAACAATATAAATTTTCAGAGTAATGTTAAGCCTGATGCTTTTCGTACTATTTATGAATGGATGATATACAGCGGCTGCGAAAGCAATAAGCTCTTAAAAGCCGATAATGTTCTCGATTTATATTCCGCGGCCCGGTATTTAGCAATGAAAGGTACATACAAATAATAAAATCCTAATTTGTATTTAATCATACAATATAAATGTTAACTTTAAACATTTTCTAACAAGTCAGATTTAGAGGATCAGTGTTGGTCGTTTATTGAGAATGAATGTATATTTAATGAAGATACAGCGTTCGTTTTATACAGAGAAGCAAGACAGAGGAACATGGCTTCTGTCATGGAATTAATGGTATATGAACAAATTACATATAATGATATAATTATAGTTTAAGAACGTTACACAAAATCATGGTCAAAGACGTTACTTTCGTTTTAACGAAGAAATACGAAACATTTTGCTTTCCAGATACGTCGTGTTCAGAAGTTCTTTCTGCCCCTTGTTGCTTCAAAGGACTTTCTTAAATTAGAACCAGATGAAATTCTTACATTTTTAAAATCAAATTGTATTTGTGTAACAAGGTAATAATTAGACTATTCTTTTAACCCTGGTAGGTATTTAGTTGCTCAAACATTGTAAATTGCGTCTTAAAGTTAATCTATTCTATTCCTACTTATTCTAAAGTTTGGTATGCATTTTTAGCGAAATAGAAGTATTAATGGCTGGCATAAGATGGTTGTACGCTGATTGGGGAGGACGCAAACGTTTTTCGGTTGAAGTGATGAGATGTGTTCGCTTCGGTCTCATCTCGCCGTGGCAGTTAGTGGACATCAAGAGGAACCCTGATAATGCGGAAATTCTTGAAGTCGTCAATGACCCTGAAGTACAACAGATGGTTGATGATGGCTTAGCGTAAGTTATAAATACCTACTCAAAACTTGAACTAAACTTATGCTCATATTAATTATAAGAGACTGAATCTATTTTAAAACACCTTATCTTACGTCTTTAGTCCTAATGTAACTATAGAAAAACCGGATGAAAGGTTCCGGTTTTTACTTAAGGAAAAGCAATCTTAGTAGGTAAAGGTACAGAAAAAAATGTCAATTTGTGTGCAAAATAGGTATACTCTTATTTTGATTAAGAATTTTGTTTCGCAGATACGTGATTATAAAGTATTGGTACGGAAACAACTCGAAAAATTATTATCATTGGATTGATGTTCTTGGCTTGTCGGAACCGGCTGAACGAAACTGGATAGGGGAAGAGAAGGTCTAAAAATGTATAATGTTTATTATGTCGTACCTATATAAAAAGCTCTGTTCTAAGTAAGGTATTTATGAATATTGTATCGGCAAATGTCTTGCATCAAGGTGATGAGAATATTTAATCTAAAGGTGATTAGACCCTGATATGATCTACATTTCATTCTTAAAATTATCATAATCCTTGTTATCCTTAGTATCTTGTTAAGGATAAGATTTGATTTTTCAACATTCTTACATCCTTATTGCCCTTGAGATAGAGCACGTAGAAAATCTCAAAATACAACTAATACATCCAGCGCTATCCTGAGAGTTCGCTCTCAGGATAGCATTAGCTGAGATGTCGCCTTTTGCTACGTTTCTGTTTATATGTTTTGATTTTATAAGGTTTTCAATTTGTATTTTAGTGGCAATAAACACTTTTTTTATTTTTTTTTTATTTTTTTTTTACATGTTATTCGTTATTGTTATCATGATAATATAAAGAATACTAGCGCCCTGAAGTTACCTGCGTAGTTTTCAAGTTCTTTGCTACATGATACCTATAAACTTTCCTCTCAAATCACTCTGTGTATTAAGAAATCCCCGTTGCGTAGTTTTTTAACATTTAAGCGTACATAGGACAGACTTTGTATTGCACATTTATTGATTTTAAGTGGAATATTTGCAATGTTTTGGAGTGTTCGGCGAATTGGAGGTGTGCAAACAAATATTGTACGTAATAGATAACAGGCCAACGCGCTGAGGAAAACACTAACATTCTCGGAATGTTCTACTCAAAATAAATTTCTGATTCACAGAATCATGTTACATACAAGGAGTTCCTTAAGTATTTGGAGCAATTCACGGTGCCTAAGACGCAGATGTATCAGCAAATGTCGATGATGCAACCTATTAGAAGACATACAGACGGGCCTGGTATTTATGTTCATAATAACTCATTGGTATATAAATATGGGGAATTCCTATGGAAGTGCTACTTTTTTATTGTTTATCTTTATTGTATGCTATATAATCCTATAATCCGAGCATTAAAAGGGATAAAATATATTTCAGACAGTTTTCGTGGTAAAGATCAAGATAAAATGGAATTGCGGAAACAAAATATAGACTTTCCATCTCCAGCCACTTTAATGGGTCTGACTGACAAAGATAAGTTTCCAGGAATGAATGACTTCTTCAATAAAAAGGTTGATTATTTCATATATCTATATTAATTAATTATTGAAGGCATAAGGATGGCGTAGAAAGCTGACACATTACAAGTAACGTACATACTACTTTCAAAAAACTATGTGTATTGAATTTGTTTTATAGAAAGCCCAATCGAGTGCAGTTCTAACAATAGTAACAATAGTTATATTTCAATATAATAGCCCCTTAGCTTCAGGTTAATAAGCCACATCATATAATGTGTGTCAATCGATAATGATCGATAAAGCCACAGTCCACAACGCACTACGTATACCTATCGACGTACTATGTACATAGTTGATGGTTTCAGATTAAAGAGAACAGTCCGCCTCAATCCCTCGCAAGATCTCCGACCCGCTCCCCTCCTATAGAAACTGCTCCACAACCACACTCACCTGTGCATGAACCCAAAATAAGACCTGAAATAGAAAGAAAACTCAAGCCATCAATAGATGTAACTGTTGTTCACATTTGCTTTAAATAATAGAATTACAAAACAGTACTTATTTTGATAGACATGCAATATTAACTATAAAATTGAATTTAGCTAAATGACCCAAGTGCTTCAGAGGCAAATAACTTTAATAACTAATTTTAACTTTGATAAAAAAAATTAAATTATATAATATAATTTATATTGTTCCTTTTACGTTTATGACACAAAGCCATTGGCCTAACCTTTAGAAAAGAATAAAACAAAAAATTATAGAATTGTCTTCAGACAGGTCAAATGTATGATCCACCTGAAAAAGATTCCACTTCCATGAACTCTACGAGCAGTGAGACGAGTGACACCGTCGGAACTAGCGTCACCGTCAATGTAAGCGATCGTTAAAACACCCAGTAAACATATATTTTTCTTTTCCCGTTTTTCTTTGTCCTATACTTAATTCCCTTTTATCACAAATCCTTTGCTTTTCCACTTATTTAAAGACCGACAACAGACTTATGGGGCTATCTTGCTTATCTATGATCTCGCTCAGTTACCGATTTCCAATTAAAAAAAATAATTTGTAGTAGACTTAAATAATAAGTGGTACATAATATGCTTGTAATGCGGGTTTATATTTGCAATTACAATAAAATTTCTGGTTCAAATATCAAAGCTTTTACTGCCATCATGCTGCATGATCTGATCAAGAAGGATGCATAAAAGTTAGGTGATGCTCATTAAATAACATATCTGAAGGATACAAGAAGAAGTAGTCAGAAGCGGCACAGCGTAGCTGCGTGCTTTCTAGCTGCAGCGACTGCCGCGATAGGTAGCAATAGAAGGTGAATTTTCTTTATTAATACGTTATTTTATTAAAAAAGGAAAACCTGTCCCTGATGTACTTCAATCGAGTGATCTCATTAGATACCCCAAAATTAACGCAACGTAACAGAGTTCTTTTGCAACTGAAACAATCTCATCTAATATTGTGAAGTCTATTTATTGATATATTTATTACGAGAAATTTATAGTACTTACTTTTAATACTAAGAACTTCATTAAATTTTGACTTTTTTAAAACAGAGATTCTCAGAATACAGAAAGGCGGCCCCAAACAACGAGTAATGCTTCGCATCAGGACCAATCAGCGCGAAAACCAACATCGCAAAACTTTAATAGTCCTCAGGCATCCATCTTTAACCAGTCCAAAGAATCGCTCGCTAGAGCTAATATGTACGTACCTAATAATATGTGCTAATATACTATCTGACCATAACTGCTTACAAAAATTATAAGGCGTTTAACACTTAAAATTGCCTATTTAATTTAACATTTACTCTTACTTATTCTCAAAGGAATAAATTGTCAGCATCACTGCTTGGACCTTCGGACAAAAGTTACCATGTTTCTGGATCTCTATTCGATTGGGACCGGGAGACGGTTCTAGTATTCGGTGGAATCGACCCTCACACTGCCTACGGAGCCATTGGGAATACCGGAAAGGACATATACAAGTAAGAATATACTGAGCGTAAAAAACGCCTTTTTTTTAAATTGACAATTTTAATTAAAAAATGAGTCGATTTTCAATAAGACTTTTTTAAGTTTTCGTTTGAATTTCAAAATTTTGGTATAACAACGGTATTTATAAACTTAACACATATGTTTACTTATTTTCATAATAAAGTTTCAAAAAAAAAATTGCAGATTTGATCCAGCTTTAAATAGCTGGGACAAAGTGGGGGAGTTGCCAGAGCCAAGACATCACCATTCGGTTGCTTTCTTACGAGGAAGAGTTTTCCTTGTTGGTAAGCAATGATTTTATAAATAAGCCTTTATTAAATTCACTTAACATTTACTATTTACAACCACCAACTTGACCAATGTTTAAAAGCAATTCTATTAAGTGTTTTAAAACATTTTAAACCACTGACTTGTAGCCTTATATACTACTAGATGCTTTCGAAAACTCCAATACCAATATCATTTGACAATTTTTTTTATAAAGTTTTATTACAATAGTAGGAGAATTTTTATTAACTTTGCGTTCATTGTATTCAGCTTGTATTGTCGGCCTGCAAAGAAACCTCTTTTGCTAAAACGACCTTCAAAATTAGATTATAATTTAGGTGGTGCTGATCCTCGCGAAGATGATTTGCGTGGCAAATCGGTAGTAGTATCCACAGTATGGAGTTTCGAACCGGTCACTCGATCCTGGTACAGTGAGTCTGGCCTAGCTATACCAAGGAAAAACTTTGGTCTTGTCGTGCATAAAATGGCATTGTACGCTATCGGAGGGCAGGATAAGAAGGGAAGGTGAGGAGATTTTTTTATAGATATTTTATGTAAAGTAAGCCTTGTAGTTACTTCATTTGTGATGTAACCTTCCTCTGAAGTAAAGGTTCTCTTCCAGTCTTATAATTTCCCTAATGACTGGCTGCCTGCAAGCCTTCCATGGTTTAATGTTTAGCAGTTACCAACATAACCCATTAGCCGATCTAGATCTATAAAATCGATCCGAAATATTCGATTTTATTCGTATATTAAGATCACATTTTGCTAAGCTGAACCAACAAACTAGCTTTTCTAAAACATAATTATTTCAGAGTACTACGATCAGTGGAAAGGTTTGACCCCAGGACGGGGTCGTGGAGTGAAGTCAGGTCTATGGGGGTAGCTCGTATGGCCGTTGCCTCAGTGAAATATCGGGAGTACATCTGGGTCGCTGGCGGCATGACCGGCGAGAAGAAGAGACCTGTCTGCAAGATTGTGGAATGCTATAACTCTAAAACTAACGAGTATGGTTTGAATATTATTTGTTTAATCTACGACTTTGGCTTAAATATCATTTACATAATATACGACTTGCATAGATATGCTTAGTCCAAATAACAGTTGAAATATTAAAAAGTATTGTATTTTTATAATATTAGTATGGATTGAACATAATATAAGTCAAAAAAATTCGAAGTATTAATAACCATTACGTTTTCTATTGTGAAACGCTTAGTCAGATTTAAAATTGTTCTATTAGTTACGCAACTGTACCTGTAATAAAAATGCTTTGGTTATCATATTTTTCATCATGCAAATCATAATATAATGCATTAAGGTATAACCTATATTTTTCTTTATGATATTTATCTTTACTAATATTATAAAGAAGTAAAGTTTGTGTGTTTGTTAAATTGTGGGGGATAATCTCGGGATCCACTGAACCGATTTTAAAAATTCTTTCACCAATAGAAAGCCACATTATTGTTGAGTGTCATAGGCTATACAAAAAAAGGATTGTTAACATTATGACCAACGAAGTGGGCACGGGACCGCTAGTAATTTATAAAGTAGGACGTAGGATTTACCTATAGAGAGATATATTTTAATATCTATATTATGTTCCTGTATTCTGCAAATATAGAGTAACTGATCTTGATAAAGATTTAATGATGTAGTGTCAAATACTCATAGACCGTATATATAGGTCTCAAAAATAGATGACAATAAAAATCTATAATCATATTCAAAGCTAAATTAAATGCTTAAAGGTGGACGGAAATTCACAGCCTACGTTTCCCAAGATGCTTTGCCACGCTATTTTCTATGAACGATAAACTGTACATCATCGGCGGCGCTGGAAAAATATCAGAAAAGGTATATTATATTTAGAGAAAGTAATCATTTCAAAAATATGTATTATTATAAGTGATGGCTGATGTTATATCGACATATTATGTTCTTATCTAAACGTCCCTGGATCGAGTATACCAATTTAGATAATTATTATCTAATAGAAAGCTACGTTATTTGTGAGGTTATAATATATGGGTACTATAATACCTAAAGGTTTCCGTATTTAACTGGTACTAAACATTTATGTTTCCTAGCTGTTGCCCGCGACTCCGTCCGCGTGGACTGTCGTATAAACTTTCCCCCCTTATAACATTTTTTTTCAATTAAGAAGTAGCCTATGTTTTGTCTCAGGCTCTAGACCATCTGTTTACCAAATTTCATTACAATCGGTTCAGAGGTTTGGACGTGAAAGGGTACAATTATAAAAAGTTTCAACCCCTCGCGCAACCTTTTGGGGGTTTATTTAAAAAAAGTAGCCTATGTCCTTCCCTAGGTTCTAGACCATCTGTGTACCAATTTTCGTTTTCGTTATAATCGGTTTAGTAGTTTAAGCGTGAGGGAAGGAGGGACAGACAGACAGTTACTTTATTACTATACTAGCATTTATAATATTTGTATGGATTGGTATAAAGGACAAAACGCCAAGCAGTGTTGGAGTGATAGACGTTTGGGACTGGAAGGACCGGCAGTGGAAGATGGAAACCGAAATGTCTATACCAAGACATGGACATGCGCTCGCGTATTTGGGCACACAACTCCTTATACTTGGTTAGTCGTTCAGAGTATAATTCTTAAAGGTCAATATAAATCTTTAAAGTCAATTTTTTCTACTGGCTGATAAATGATTGATAGTATAAAGTAGTATGTTTTGTTTTAAAATTTGTAAAGTTTAAATATTTTAGCCTGTGTTATGTAGAAAAAATATCTCTATTATAGAAACAATAAAAGGTATCTTAAAGAATAGTTGGGATGGTTTCACGGCTGAAAAAAATTTGACAAATGTTGTACTCGTATTGTTTAATACGGCTAAGCTTTTCTTCGTAAGAATGAGCTTAAGTCGGATATGACGTGACTACTGCGAATAATTAATAGGTGTATCATTACTCCTTTAAGACTTGGCTTTGCGTTAGCAAAACGTTTTATTATAATATGATCTCATCTATAACCGCAAAACAAATGCTATATTTACATTCAAGTATTAACATACTTGTTAAGTTTTATAAACACAGTTTATGTACTAACGTACATAGTTTTAAGTTTAAATTTAATTAAACTAAAATCCTTAACTCGAAAGCTCTATTTGCCAATATGCTAAAACCTGCAGTGTAACATTTGTGCGAATCGCACTATTTGTTTATAGAAAAGTATTTTCATTTTAGTGTTGAGAGCTGTTGGGTGTTTAAAATAACTAGATAAATGTTAAAAACATTCGCGGCTATTTCAGGATCGGATTTATTAGACTTCACTTGTTAAAATATATAATGGGTGCATTTGTTAAAATGCTTCTGATTATTTTTATTAATTTTAAGACTTTTTTACTTCAGATATGTTTGTATTTGTTACAAATAGTTTTTGTAAATGGCCTGTCTTTATAAGTTACGGTGTTACCAATTCAGAAAATTGCAAGATTTCAATTACCCTTTAAAATTCGATTGAGAGCGATTACTTTATTGTTACAGGAGGTGTAACAACAATTTACATGCGAGCTCTCAACAATGTGGAGTCGTTTTGTTGTGAGCGTGGTGCCTGGATACGAGGTGTGGCGACATTGCCCTCTCCCCTTTCAGGACATGGCGCAGTTACCCTCCCCCCAGCTTCCCTTATGTAAAGCTTTGAATAGTAACTCTGTTTGCGCACTAACTGTGCTACGTATCTGTTGACGTTTCAGTAATGTATCCAGTTGCGTCTAAAGTTATACTAAGTGATATTATAGTATTTACTACAGGCAATATGGATTTTTAAATTAGGTTCAAATGCAGAGCTTGGTTCGTGCGCCAACATTGTGAATAAATAACCCTTTTCCAGATTTTGTATGTGATATTCGATTTAAAAGTTATGAAAATGTCGTTCGTGAACGTTAAATTCTTGTTGTTGTATGTTTTGTTTTATGTAAATGTAGGTTGTAAAAAATGTTTGAGTACCTCCAGTTGAAAATAATCTGTCAAAAAACAATTGACGTAGTGAAGTAGTAGATGCACAGATAAATAATAATGACTCGGATTTGAACAGATTCGTATCAGAGAATCTTATTGTTAACTTTTTACCAATCTTTTTAATGAAACTAATCATAATTATTAATATTTAATTACTCACTACGTCATTGATTGAAATTGTGAAATTGTGCAATTGATTTTGTATCTACATTAATGTGATAAGTCCGTTTAAACCAAATGTAAATTCGTGTCAATCCGTAGGTAACTTATTGTCAATGTAAAATAGTTTTTGTAATAAAGAAACAAAAAACATGTCGTTTTTATATGAAATCACTTATCCTTCAAAAATCGCTAACATGGCTATTCGCGAAAAGGGATTTATAAGTAGAATTCCTTGAAATAAAATAGGAACTGAATTTTCAACTTTCCTATAATTATAAAACTATAATCTTAAAACAATCTTATTGTAATATTTACAAATGTTGATATGTCTACATTCTACATACATGAAAACACTAGGTTGTACACAAAATACTATTTGAAACTTTTAGGTATATTAATTTTGTACTTAATAAAAAAATATTTGTTCAGTTAGCAGGCTCAATTACATTAGTAAACTGACTTTTATTTGTCCAAGATTTACAATTTTAAACAATGAAAACTTAAAAGCGTAGGTACTTTTTTTAACCAAATGCATAGATAGTAACGATTATATATTTTTATCACAGAGAAGTCCGTTCTTCGGAAAATGTATTGAGCCACCATATTAATATATTCTCGATACACTAAGTAATTATACCGTAGGAGTAGTATAACTATTTTCTTATTATAGTATCGTTATTTTTAATCCCAAACTTCTCGGCAAACCCCTATAGCATCCCTTTTGTAGCCGGCTTCACATGGCTCTGAGATTTTGAAGAATAACGCGTTGTTTATGGGAACAAAGCGATTCAGCTTTAAGTTAAATAGCACGTTCTGAAATCAAAAAAATATATGTTAACGACTGTTACATTCTTTTTTAATGACAGGCAATTAAAAGCTTCTTTGACTTCATTATTACGATAACAAAATTATCTTTTAGTTGCCAAGGATTTTTTTTATATTAATACAATGACTATAACATGGTTTTAGCTTATGTATAATCTTTTAGGTGGGAAGTGAATAGATTGACTTGGAACTATAATATGGAAAGGCGCACCGTTATAAGAACCGAGTTGCAATCAGTTTGTGTTTTGTTGTATGTCTGATTACATAAATAATTTACATAAATGTAGAGGTGTATCAATGTTATCATATACATCTAAACATACCACTATCGGACAGCTGACACACTAGATTTTAAATTTTTCAATATTCTTATCTTGTTTATGAAATATACTTAAATATAAAATGAGTGAAATTCAGTAATAACTTAATATACAAAAAAGTTTCATAAATATTTGTGGTGTAAAGATTTCCTATCTCTATTCGGTTACTACGGACCTAAACGTAAGCACCGACAAATACTTATATTTTTATTTTTTACATTGGGTTAGCTCGCAAAAACGATCTTTGAACTCTAAACAAACTGTGTTATAGTTTGTTTACTTAATTTCTATAGATATTGAAAACACAAAAATAAAGTTTGGAAAAGTCTTTATAAGACAAAACTTACCATAGGTATAACGTCTTCATTTTCCACTGAGTCCCACTTATAATCCTGACCAGTTCTGATATGGCGGCCTTGAGCAAAAGTTGCGACAGCAATGACAAAAAGTAATGCAATGATTTTCATCTTGTAGACTTTTAAAACGGCTCCGAAAATCTTTTATCGTCAACAAATGTCCTCACTCGCAAAGTTACGTTGCAAAATGCTTACTGGGATGTATTTTCTTACCCTTTTAAATGATTTTATCTTGTTATCTGTGTATATTAGAGGGCATTGCGTCATCAAACAGCCGATTCAGACGCAGCTGCGCCAGGCCGTCTGCTTGTTTATGCAAAACAAACACCATCCAAAACGTAAAATACGTCACAACGTCATAAGAGTTCTTTCTTAGAATTTCGTTCAAAACATGTTGGATACCGAGTACTGTATTGCGATAGATTTAGAGGAAATTCCACATGTTTAGGCATTCCCAATGTCATACCAAAAAACAAACAAAATATGATATTTCTATTTTATTCTTTTTCTTATCTCCCTCAAAATGCAAATCGTTTTTTTTATAATTTTGAAGTAAATATGTTATAGCTTAATGACATTTACGAATACCTACGTATTTTTCTATTGGTCAATAATATTTAAAATAAGTTCAACAAATTACCTCCTCTTCCTCTATTAAAAGAGTTATGAAACGGGTTTCCTGTTTTAAAATTAGAGCAACATTTATACTAAAATTTATATTATTCAGACAAAAAAAATGTCTTAAATATGGTTTGGTTATATTGGTTTAATTTCTTGCCCTTTGGATGTTTTATGTTTTCATTTCTTGTTGCTTTTCTTTTTTGCCTAAAATTGTACGAGTATTTTATTGGGTGTATGTTTTCTGTCTTCCTTAATCATAGTAATTCCATCGGGATTCAGTCGTGGAGATTCTGCGCCGTATTATACATTGTAAGTTTGTACCCATGATTTCACCCGGGGGACATATGGCATGATCTGAAATGTAAATACAAAAAATCTATGTATTTCTACGACTACTCAAATATTATATTATAAATATTAAACGTGTTAAGTACACATTAAATATAACAGAACATCATCATACCAACATATTCGTTTATCATGTTTTGAAAATTACTAATGATAAAAGTATTTCAGTTCGTTTTTTAATTATATGTAATTTAATAACGTGCTATACTATCGTAGTTGAATTTAACTGTAAATACCATCAAAGATTTTTATCTTATACTAGTTGCGCCCCGCGGTTTTCCCCGCATATATGCATGTATTATATACCATCCTTCCTCTTGAATCATTCTATCTGATAAAAACGCCTGAAAATCGGTTGCGTAATTTTAAACATTTAAGCCAAATACAGAATTAACTCAACTAAGTGACTTTATTTTATACTAAGAAATGATTAAATTCTTATTTTGTAATGGGACGATTGACGATTATGACGGCTATTACGAGAAAATGAATACGAGGAGTACCTCAATTTTTGTTATGGACTAATTTCAGAATTTGACAATATTACCGGCCCTTCTAGATTTTTTAAGTGATTAAGCAAATTTGGAATTTAAATTAAAATTTAAATTAATAATAATAATATAAATATTACTAATAATACATCGCTGAGGGCCTGCAGACTCCAGGCTTTCATTGACCTCATACCAATGCATTGGCCCCATGTGTGTGATGCGAAATCCTGCTTTGCATAATATATTTTACAATAGACTTAATTATTATAGTCTACTGTAAAACTTATCAATATTTTTTTAAGCCCCGTCGCTTTAAAAACTAGCAGCTGGTTGTGTGCGTCACGTCATACGTCACATATGACCCATATATATACCGGATATTGAGTTTCATGTAATTTCATTATATTTATACTAGCTGTGTCCCGCGGTTTTACCCGCGTAATTCCCGTTCCCGGGGCAATATCGGGATGTAAGCTATCCTATCTTTTAAGTTGGATCAAATTGCACATGGTGTGCAAATTTTATAATAATCGGTTAAGTGGTTTAGGAGTCCATTGAGGACAAACATTGTGACACGAGATTTATATATATTAAGATACAAATACTACTAAAACAAATAAGTATTTAGTACTAGTTTTACTCGCACAGTTCGTGTTTCGGGGCAATACCGAGATGTAAGCTGTCAATTGTCATATATTTTAAGTTAGATCAAACTGCACACGTTATGCAATTTTAATTCAAAATCGGTTCAGTAGTTTAGGAGTTTATAACAGACAAACAACGTAACATGTAATTTATATAACATGTTACGACTCAACGTCGTAAAGTCAAACGTCATTAGGAAGAATAGATGAAACTACGCCATAATATTATATGACTTGTTAAAGCAATACTGAAGTTTCTGGTATTCAATATTCATTTAAAAATAAAACTATTCATTATTTTCGCAATGTTTAGTTTAGTTTGTGACTTATTAAGAAGATAATTATAATATATTTTGAAGTAACTAAAGTTATTTTTAATGAGTCAAGTTTCAGACCATTAAAGTACGAAATACTTAGTTTGGGTTAATACTCGTAAAATGTTTAAGTATAGGAATAGAAAACAAACACAATTGCAAAAGATTTTAATTCATTTCGTATTTATACATGAAATATACAAAGCCAGAATAGACAGACTTATAAAAATTTCTTAATTATAAATCAATAGAAAATTTTTCACACTTATTGTATTTATACTAAATATGAGCGGATTCGTTGTCTTTGTTATCGTTTTCAGAATTTTCCTGCAAGTCTTTATCCTTTGTGTAAGTAGGATACATGTATGGTGTCTGATACGGGCTCAGAAACCTTTCATCGTAACTGATTCTTGGAGTGCAACCAAAATAGACCGGGGTTCCACATCTAGTACTTACAATCGGAACATCAGTATAAATTGGATTATATGCTTGTCTATAAAAATCATCGTAACCATTATGTTTATTATTGTATGGTATTTGCATCGTTGGTAGAATGTTAGGCATCATGCTATCTTTTAAAAGTTGATCCCAAATATCTTGATCACTATTGACAGATACAGTTCTTGTTGGCCTTTTGTTTGCACTAAGATAAGGAGCATAATTATATACGTATGGATAAATCGTATTATAACTATAATCTGCGTCATTTGTGTCATAGTTTTGGTAAAATGTTATATCGCTCGATGGATACACGTTGTTTGGATGATCTTCCTCGTTTAGTAACTGGATTGATTGTTGCATTCCCAAACTAGAAGCAGGATCTGACGATCTTTGGTCACATGGTTTCACATATTTTCGTCTTTCATTAGTGTTTTCTTTCCACTGTGCAAGATTATTAAAGTCACTAATTGTTAAAACATAATTGAAACTCAATAAAATCACAAAAATGTAGACAGAGCTGACTATGTGCGTCATTGTGTACTGTTCTATTAAAATTTCTACGCGTATAATCTACAGAAGGCATCCAATTTTGCAGTGCAAGCGTTACATTTTTAAAAACGCTTAAGTTAATATTTTTTTCTACACAAATTTAAGTAAAATATAGTTTATGAGGTTGTAAGGGATTATCTTTAAGATCACTCGAGTTTAAAATTTCTTTTATCAAATAAAATATTCGAAAACGAAATGAGGTTTCATGCGAGTGAAATCGTGAGGCACAACTGTATAAGCTATGAAAAAAATTTAATAATTAATATCTGGAAATTGATTTTCGTTATATCATAATATTTTTATATGAAGTTTTACTTGAATAAAATAAAATAAGCTTATTGAGATTTCAAATTGCTTTATTGTGATGTGTCTAATGTACATTTATATAACTTAATCTAAATACAATTACAAGAAAATTCATCTTAAGAAAATTATGAGTTCAACGCCATAATAATTCCTTTGTCGTATATGTTAAGAGGTATTTTATTATTGAAGGAGAGCTTATGAAGTGATTTTGGCATCACGCTTCGTATAGAATCGTAAATCATCACCTGACCTAAAGGCAGGATCGTTGTATCTAAGGGAATGAGACTTTGCTAAGCTTCCTGATACAACTGATGGAGAGCAACTTAGTAGCAGTGGGATTCCACATCCTGCATTAGCATTTGGAAATAGACCAACTGCTCCAGGTCCAACTGGTGCGGCTCCACTTATTGGTATGCTAGAACCAAAACCCGCATGACGGTGGAAGCCCCAAGGCATGGCGTTTTTATCAAGAGCGTGACGCATGTCGACGTTCATACTTGGTTCCATTGCTATATCCCATTCGGATGCTCTACCATTTTCATGCATATTTTCTTTCATTGTCGGATTATTTAGGAGTTCATGTTGATTTTCAATTGGGAAATCGTTGACGAACCTGCCCATGGGAAAAAAGCGTTGAGGCTCTTCCTCTAAATGCATATTTTGCGGATGATTATGGAGATGTACACGGCTTAAGTTAGGATCTAATTGCGCGTCAGTCCTGAACCTATCATGGGGCCAGCCCATAAAAGGGTCTCTAATATTATGATAGTACTTTTCGCGATTCCAATTAGATAATGTATCTTTTAAGTGAGAAGATTCATGAATATCAATATTTTTATCGTGAACTAACTGTGCTGTGTGTTGGTTTCCTAAATCACTGTAATAATCCATTTCAGACATTTTCATTGAAGGCATATTTGGCTTGTTATTTTTCTTTCCGGTCTCCACGTTGTGCTTTAAATGATCATGCACCTCTTTAGACTCCCTAAAGGGTAGATTTTTGGTTTCATCTTCCGTATTTCTCTCTTTCGCCGCATCATGCTTGTTATTATGATTTTTATTTGATTCTGGGTGCTCTAGATTTTTCAGGTCTTTTAGATCAGCACCTTTTTGTTTTTCTTTGTTTTCTGTTTCAGCGGACTTTTGAAATAAAAGCTTTCCTCTATTTATTTCTTTACTTAAAGAATCTTCAAATTTGAGTTCCTGCGAGTTAATTACAGCAGATTTTTCTTCAGTCTTCTTATTTTCAAATATCTCAGCTTCCTCGTTTACAACGTTGCGAGCTTGAACATTGTTAGTTAACGTAAGTTTTTCATCGGTATCTTCTGCTTCACGTAACTTCGATGTATCGACATGATCTTCAACGTTGTTTGGCGAGGGCTCTACAATCCATTGTTTTTTCTCTTCATCTAAAGTGTTACGCATATTCTTGTTTTCGTTTGACATTTGCCTATCTTCTTCTTTTTCAATGTTTCGTGCTTGAAAAACATCATTAACAATAATTTTATCATCGCTTTCTTCAGCTTCACGTAATTTCAGAGAGTCAACAGGGTCCTGAGCTTTGTCCAATTTAGGTTCTAAATTCCATAGCTGTTCATCAGTCTTTTCAGACTCTCGCATATCCTTGTGTTCAGTATGTGCCTGACTATCTTCCAAAAAGGTTGCACTTATTGGAAAATTTAAATTACTATTTTCAGATTTATCGTTTGCGGTACGCTGTATAGATTGCTGTTGACCTAATAACTCATTTTGTGACTCTACATTTTTTGCTTTCAAATCCATTGTATTCTCTGCAGTTTCAAGAAATTCAGGATTCCACGGCATTGCAGATTTTTCTTTATTCTCTTTTAGAGTCTGAGATTCATTATCATTTAATAAACTTTCAGAGTTTCTGCTTTCAGACATTTCTACATCCTTAACTTCCATTCCGCCTTCTCTTCTATTTACTTCATTAATTTCTTTTCTTTCTTCTTCTGAAGCAGCTTTTAATTGTACACTTTCTACATCCTTGTTTTCATTGATGAATTGCAGATTTTCTGTGTCTGTTTTGAGTTTATTTTCTGCAATATTTTCTATAGATGTGGTCCTTACGCCATTACTTACATCTATTTCAGAACTTTTAGCTAGTCTAGCCTCAGACTTCAAGTCCTTGTTTAAATCGCCTTGAATAATATTTGCTAATTTTACTTCAGGTGAAGAATCTAAAAATGTTTCTGAACTTTTGCTTTGAACTACTTCCTTAAGCTGATTTTCAGCAGGCTCGGTATCTCTTATACTTTTCTCATTTTCAACATTACGCAAAATCTCAGAAGTTTCCAAACTAGCTGCTTTTTCTAACTTTAAACTTTCACTTGGTAAGCCAACTTTTACATCCTTATTTTCTGTTGCATATGTTTCCATATTTTCTGCACTTTTCGGTTTTTCCTGCTTATCTTGGAAAATATTTAATTTTGAAAGTAAATCGGTTCCCATTTTCATTATATCAACATTATCAGCGTTTCGAGATATTAATAGGTTTCCTTCTTCAGGTGGTGACGTATTCAGTTCAGAACCCTTTAATTTTTCTTCAATAATTTTAGGAATTCCATCATCTTTTTGCATTTTCTCTTTTGCTTCTTTCCACTCTGACATTCTTGTTTCACCAGACTGTGATATTTCTTTGCTTGTTTTCAAAGGACTTGTTTTCCACTGAGTAAATTCACCAACATTTTCACTTAATCTTTCTTCTTGTTTTATTAACTCTTTCGCATCATTGAACGTTTTATCTTCAAAATTTTCAGTATTAATTTTTTTCTGTGTTAACTTGGCATTACGTTCAATTTTAAGAAGATCTCTTTGTAAAATTTCAACTGCTTCTTTAGCCATTCTTAAACTTTGTTCTACGTCGCTCTCGACAATATCTTCAGTTTGTGTATTTCTTAACGGGGATGGAAGCTGATCGCTCCCTTCATCACACACCTTAAACCTGAATTGTCTTCTGCAATTTTCACGTGGTTCAGCTTGGGCAAGCTCTTCATCGGAATCACGGTAAATGCGATACCCAAATTTCTTCTTAACTATAATCGGCTTCTTAAACCCTGGATTCAGGCCTCCTGCACTGGACGACCTTACGTCACTGCTCGGCAAAGTTTCAGTAATATCTGGAACATCAGAAAATAAATCTGAAGGAGATTCTTGAATTGGAGATTTCCTTTCTCGACGAATGGTTTTTAGAACACCAGTAAGAGAAGAATCTTGATCGATACTCTCTTTGCCCAAGAACGTTGGCCCTGCAGTGGCTATGCCAACCAATGTGGTTAATAGAATTAATGTCTTCATTGTGTCTGGCGTTGAACTGATTGTTGAAGGCTGTGTATGATATTTATATTAAAATCACCAAGTATTATTTTGTTTGGTGAACGAACTATAAAACATCGAAACGTGCCTAAAGCTACTCGCGAGACGAGGAAACGCATTCCGCGGTGGTTGACATTATTTAGTTTCAATAACATGCAGGCGATGTATATTGTTAACATATTATAAAACATTATATTATTTCATGTACTATTTCTAAATTATTTTGCGAATAAAACTGGAATTTTCTGGTGAAGATACTGGAATTTTCTGTAGAGATATATGTCAAAGACAGATTCCTTTTTTTAACATACAATTGACCCAAAAAACAAATATTTATTAAATTTAAAGGTTTCTTCTCTATAATATTATTAATATATAAGATAATAACTAGTTTAGTTTTATATAAAATCTGTGAACTTATTTAGTCTGTTTGAATCTGATATAATTAAATAAATTTAAATTTATGACACAGAAATATATAATGTATACGTTGACCTACTTTTTTTTCTAAACGAAAATCAAAAAATAATTCATTTAAAAAATTATATATCAAATTTTTTTTTTATAACTTCATATCAATTTGAATAGTTATTCATCTTACAGAATGAATTAAGCATGCAATTCTGGTATAATGATGTATTACATATTTTTATTATTTATTTATAGATATATATTAAAACCTATACTTAATAATTTAAACAGGTTTTAAATTTAAAATATTAACTAATTGACTAGGCTAACTTTCATGATTGTAAATACGTTGGAATTATAAAACACTAGCTGTTGCCCGCGACTCCGTCCGCGTGGACTTTCATATAAATTTTGATGCCCCCCTTCCCCAAATTCCATTACAATCAGCGATTTTGCCGTGAAAGCGAAATATTATAAAAAGTTTCAACGCCTTTGGGGCTTGATTTAAAAAAAAAGTAGCCTATATCCTTCCCCAGGCTTTAGGCTATCTTCTTACCAAATTTCGTTCTAATCGGTTAAATAGGTATAAATAAGTTATGGTAATTTTACTGAGTCTAAGACTTTTTTCTTAATACATATTGATATTTAATAAATCCTTGTGTAGTTGATACATATACATAGATACACCATAGACTAGTGTCTATACTAGGCTAAATATTATAAAGAGTAAAGATTTGGTTGTTGCTTTAAAATTGAATTGGGTCCAAAACTACTGGACATATGTATATTCAGACAAATAGTTTTAAATGTTCAAATGGCTACTTCTAATGTTATAATTAAGTGTTAATTTGCAAAATGCATATTGCAACATAGAGTACAGTCGCGAAATAATTTATTAAGAATTTTGTTATAGATTTTCTGGGAAAGAAGTATTAAAGTATCGTAACCGCTATTTTTTCGCAGTTATTTGTATGGATTACTATCGCGTTTTTTCTCATGACTGTGTTATTTTAAAGGTCCATCATAATATTTTATAGGGGAGGACACCCTGGCGATTAATTTGTTAAAATGCGATTTAAATTTTACCTCGCAAACAGATTGAAGGAGAAACTTAAATTTTTATTAGTATTTTCATGCAATTATTTCTGTACTATTGTTGATGTTATACTATTTAACCTAGACATAGTAATTTAAAGGAATAACGCAAATTATAGAGTAAAGTCTTTAAGACTTTAATAAGTGACCTATTTTTGAAGCAAACAAATTTTAAAGAAAACATAACAACAGTTTATTATTTTGCATAAAATCACGTAATTATTAATCACGTTTGTTTGAAAGGAGGGCGCACGTATTCTTAGTTAGCAATATACAAGACTTGCTCAGCATTATTTTATTTATCATAGATATATTACTTTACAGGAAAACTAGCCGTGCGCCGCGGTTTCTCTTGTCATACTTAGTAACTTTAGCCTAATGTTAAATAGCTTGTCTCCCCGGGTTAGTTATAGTTCTGGTTCTGTAGTTTCGGAACATAATCAATGCAAACATACAGTCAAATCTGTCTTATATGTAATAATATAATAGCCCTTACTTTCCTTTTTTTTCATTAAACGAAGAGAAGCTTCTCATTTCGGGCTATGTGTCAAATCAAATATCCATTGATATGGCAATTTTTTTTTTCAGAGAAAATTTTATTCAATTAAGTATCCGAAAAAATACCCGCGCCGGTGTATACAATTCTATCTTCTAGGATTAGCTAGTATCACTATAACTTTTTTTAAGGTACTCAATTTTGTACGTTCAAAAAAATTAACTAAAAAAATATTTACACTGAAATACTTTAAAATATAAAATTATATAGAGACTTCTTAGTTCTTAATCAAATTCAATAGCCATTGACAATCAACAGCTAATAAAATTAAAGGAAACAAGGACATCACAATATGCTTAAATTAAAATACGATATCGCAAGCATTGGTGAAAACTGAGACTAATGTCATGCATCGCAAACATTTAATACATTACATTAAAACTTAATTTAGGGGTATCAATTTAATCGAACAAGTTATTTTTTTAATTATTATTAGATTCAATATAAGATAATCCATACTTTATTAATTACTATCTAAATGAAATTAATTATTCAAATGAAATAAAATGCCTAATCCTTTATTGCTGTTATACTTAAATACAAAATTAAGAAAATACAATTGCTACACATAGTACGATCCTCCGCTGGTTTTCAGCCTCCCCGTTTCAATGAACGAGATAGGTAAAATATTGCTCCATATACCGATGGCTTCAAATGGTTATGGGGATGAGATTGGATGCGAAGGGGCGACATCCACCAGTGACAAGGCTTACAAGGCGTACAAATCGGTGACAAGGCTTAACGGGTTACGGGTGTTACCGCAGAAACAACCCTTGAACTTACAATGAGAATGTTTTTTAATTCCATAAGTTACTTTTCTAATCGTGTCAAATATCTTCAAAAGAGTAATGTTATCTTTAAAAGAGTAGGAAACTTAGATCATTTATTGCCCATTAAATATTATAATGACTGTTGTAATAAATAATGTATTTTTACCAAAATAAATGATATAAAATAACTTAAATTAAATTGATAAAACAATCATAATTTCGTTAAGTATATATTTATATAAAATATAATATACATATTTTGAAAATTTCATAATTAAACACAGAACATAAATAAAATATTTTATTAGTCTATTTAATTACATAATCATACATTATTATCTATAATATAATTGTCACTGGCGAGGGTTTACATGGTCGACGTCACCGGGTTTAGCCCCATTATCGTGTACTGCTTGTTCATCACTTAAATGCTCGTAGGGTACATCCTCAGATCCTCTGTATCCGAAAGGATTGAATCCATATCCTAGTGATGAACCCCTTACCATTCTCCCTGGGATAATAGATGGTGTACAACTGAAGTAGAGAGGTACATTACAATTGCTTGGACCGTTGGGAAAGATTCCGTAGCCTGAAGCACCAGGTGCTGACAAAAGCTGGCCGATACTCGGCATTGAATCGCTTAATGGCGCAAGCTGATTGGATGAGGTCGCAGCTTCATTCGTTTTCCTTCCAGCTGGCTGCTCTGATTCTTTATCCGAAAAACTCATCATCTCCCGGTCATTTTGATCTTCTGCTCTGAGATACCCTCGTCCGCATCCGGAATATATCCCTGGATAACCATACCCGTATGGGTTAAGACTTTGGTACGGCGAGCTCCAAGGGTAGGTGTATGTCCCGATTGGTGATGAAGCTGTTGCATATGAGTAATAACCGTAACCATTTCTTGACCGCTTATCGCGAAAAACGCGTTGAGTATCTTGCAAGTAGTATGGTATTGAGGTACGTATAGTTGGAGCTGCTAGCACTAAAGTTGCCAGAGCTAAAACGATAAGCAATACAGCTTTCATCGTAAGTTGTTGAGATACTAATAAAAATTAAAATTATAGTCAGTGCAAATGTGTTAACACAAACAAATTTTCATCAACGTAGCTACTTTGAATGCATTACTTGTATTCGCAAAATCATAAATATTTGTTTATGTAATGTAATCTATTTAGGTACAAATCTTTTTTGCATTCTAGTAAATTTACAAACTATTGGCTATGCTTTGTTCTTATTTAAATGGACTTTGAACATTATATTTTTTATTATAGACTAGCTGTGACCCACGACTCTTTTTAACATTTTATAATTATTTTTTGAAAATCGGTACAGCCGTTTAGAATTATAAGGAATGTTAATGATTAACTTTAAAAAAAATCTGACTTCATGATAATTCAACAAAAAAATAATCGTTCAAATTGGTACATAACCGGCGGAAATATTGCGTATAAAAAATTCAACCCCAATTTTCCACCCTTGGGGTTTGTTTTTTTTATTATTAATTTTAAATGGGACCACCCTTGAGGTATTACCTATACGCCGAAAACAGATTTCTTCAAATCGGTTCATAATTGGCGGAGTTATCGCGTAACAAACATAGAAAAAAAACAAACGGGTCGAATTGAGAACCTCCTCCTTTTTTTGAAGTCGGTTGAAAATCCTTTTTTTATATTTTATAGATTTATTTCTTATCAAGCGCCTCAACAAAGGTTCTATCTTCAACCATAGCGAACTTGTGTGCAAACTTATCATACCCATTTTCACTTTTCCAAACCAATAACCTCCTAACATTCCCCAAGATCGAAGAATATATTATGTACCTACCAAATTTCGTCAAAAAAAAAACTAATCAACTATGAGCAATAAAGGCTAAAAAAAAATTTCGTCAAAACATTCCCCGTGGGTTAGGGGTAAGAGTAAAACTCTAACAGACAGACAGAAGATATTTATAATTTACAAAATAAGTGAGAATTTTTAATAATCTTTACTAGGCACTCTATACACAATCACTTAAGTTAGGAATTAGAGAATTCAATTAAAGAAATTGACGTATTATATTGATTTTATTATCAACACCTTTAGAACTACTTATTCTTTTTTACTTCATACTCAGTTTTTATGAGAGAAATTATAATAATGGCCAATACGTTAACGAATGTTTAATTAATAATTATATATTAATAACTATTTACATACAAAAATTACTTTTAATTAACACATTCGACTTTAAATCAAAAAATGTCTTATATTTGTAATCTTTTTAATAAACTAACCGCACACCGCGTCTTTACTCGCATTTATACATGTATTATACACATAAACCTTCCATTTGAATCACTCTATCTGATAAAAGAACCGCATGAAAATCGGAGAAGTACCTAGTTTTAAAGATTAATTCCTACATAGGGACAGACAGAATAAAGCTTTGTTTTATACTATGTACCAGGTACCTAATAATTTTAATATATATAAATCTCGTGTCACAATGTTTGTCCTCGATGGACTCCTAAACCACTTAACCGATTATAATAAAATTCGAACACAATATGCAGTTCGATCCAACTTAAAAGATAGGATAGCTTACATCCCGGTATTGCCCCGGGAACGGGAACTACGCGGGTAAAACCGCGGGACACAGCTAGTTATGATATAAAATGTGATACTTACCGGGACAATTTTGAACAGTAACACAATCTTTACTATATTCGTCCCTGATGTAGCCCGCTGCACAACGACATCCTATATGACATTCCCACTTTTCGGGACAAAGGGACTTTAAAGGTCTATTAATTAAACGAAGATTTACGCACGTTACTGGACACTTCCACCCACATAAAGAAAATTCTTCATTTTTTTGCAAACACATAGAAGTCTTATAGGATCCGCTATATTTCAATAAAAGTAGTATAAATATCAAAGAAAACATTCAAGAAATATTTTTATGAAGCGTGGTACGCACAATTGCACTTGCTATAAACTTTGTGATTTCACTTTTATGTTTAAAAAGTTGTAAATTTAATTTAATAGATTTTCAATAAGAAACGGGTATTTTTATTTTAGGTAACTCATTGTTCCTATATCTTAAAAAGATAATTGCGTAAAATATAATTATAGACCTTATTATCAGCTATCATACTCAATAATCTCTTTATTTTATACCCGATACGATCTTTTTTTTATTTCTATAAGCATACAGATATGAGATAGATTTGTCGAGCACTAAAAACTCTCACATCTTATCTCCTCTGACGTGATCATCTTAATACATTCTGAAACACCTACGTGTCTTAACTTAAATTATTATTAAGGTAGTTTCCTGAGATTTAATTCTTATCTATATTAGCGTTTAATATAAAAAGCCCCACAAAATTCAATAATCATCAATAATCGCCTGCACCTTCACATTTAAAGATGTCTAATTTAATATGTATTGCCTTAATTTCAATCTCAATTACATTCGCTAAAAGCCAACATTGGGATACCGCGAATAATTCACCATTACAACCAGTACATGGTCTCTTTATTAAACCTTCAGTAGATGGTACGACTGGAGATCTATACGTAGCAGCGACAGAAGACAATGGAAGCAACGCTCAATGGCTGACGGACCAGCCCATAAATTTCTTGGCTCCTCAACAAGCAACGGCTACCTCACAAGAAGAATCCAGCATAACTCAAAAGCGGGCTATTTTAACAACACCGCCCATACAATATACTTATGCTTGGCCTACTCCCGGATCTGATGGCAATGCAGTGCTGCCTTATCCAGTCCCCACGTCTGTGACAACTGAGGAATCAAAACCTCCGTGTGCTGCAAATGCTCAACAGTACTCGCCATTCCAATACTTATACCCACAAATGATGTCGGCTATAGCCCAAGCGTTTAACAATTATAAAGAAAAGGGTGGTCCCGAGGATGCTAAGGCGACGAATCAACCCCAAGCGCCCTGGTGGCCCTACGGTTACCCGTTTCAATACGTAATGGTGGATCCAATTGCGTGGTCTAAGCAATTAGCTACATCATCACCAAATTCTAAAGCAGCAGAATGATAAAGGTTTTATTTTTATTGAAATTTAAATGTGATGAATTAACTAGTATTGTAAAACAATGTTCTTTTTTGTTTGCAAGTAAATTTATGGAACATGAAACGTAAACAAAACGTTTTTAATATTTATACTTATCATTTACAAGATTAAAGCTTTGCCTAAATGGTTTTTCAAATTCCATCTGCCTGATTCTAGCGTACAAAATCAATACCTATAAATTAAACATATTTATATACCTACAAATATAAATTTGCCTAAAGTGATTTGTTTGAATTACTAAAATTAAGTCTCAGATCTTTAAAAATTTGCATTCTGACATTCACTTTTTTGTTTTGTAAAACGATTACGTTAATAAAATGCTTATTATACCTGTAATTGATGGATTTGGATTGTGTTTTATGAAGAAAATTAGAAACGAAACATTTTTATTTTAATATAATTTAAAATCACCCTAAAATAAAGAAAATGGCAATAATGTTAAATTGATTCACTAAGC
>JADANM010001810.1:7173387-7213232 GCA_026213755.1 Eurema hecabe
AATTTGTGGTAAAAATGACGTAAATTGCTAATAATACTATAAATGTTGTGTTGTTATCGTTTTTAAAAGGATAAATATGATGTCATACGGATATGTTGAAAATAATTTTATTATTTGATTATTTATTAAACAATTTTTCCTTCAACTTAACGGTGTTTTGTTAAAAATAATGTTAAAAGTATGCATTTAAAATAGCAATAATAGTAAATTCGCATTTAAAGATAAAGGAATATTGATTCAGTCGTCAAGTCGTGACTCAAAATGAGCTCATGTTAGCCAAATGGAAACATTATACCTACTGTAAACTTGAAAAGGTAATAAATTCTAAATATTGCCGTAACGTCAAGATTCTTATTTCACTTTAGTATTTCGAGAAACTTGTTAAGACGGCGTTTGATAAACACAGTGCTTGAAGGCAAGGTTACGTAACATTTCTGATATTAATAGTTGAAATGTACTTGCTTTGACTAAGTGAGCTTTTGCTCTGCCCTATAGACCTTCACCCTCTCTTTACCGCCCTCAATATTACTTAAAAACCTCTAAATGGAACTGAAGTAGGCACTACCCTTTTAGGGAGAGTCTACTTATATATTAACTCGCACCACAGTTAAGTATACTTCAACGATTTATATTCAATGCACCAAATGCTGTGTTTGTGATTCACAGATGAACTTGAATGATCGGCAGTTTTTATTTCATTCGTAGTACCAATTTAAGGCATACATTACGATAGACGAATGCCACTACCTAAACGGTGCATCATGGCGCCAAGTTTTTCTTAGTTAAACCTATTTGTGATATATTCGAACCACTATTAATACGAAAACAGTGAAATTAAAATACGAATTAATTTACTTTGCTAACTCGCGCATCTAATCATTGATTCATTGACCCCACCCAGGCTCAGGCTTTTAAAATATCTGGTTTAAGGCTCGTAAAGTATAAATAAAAGAGGCTTTCATTCATTATTATACTTTGCCAAATATGTCAAGATATTTAATGGTTTTGGCACAGCATGTACTGTTTATAACAATGCGCCAGCAATCGGCCTATATTTAAAGTAAATGTTAGTAATATTAATATTATACAATATATCTATATCAAAGAAGAATATTTCATTTTAGCTATAACGTAAACCAAAAAACGTCAATAAAGAATTTCAAGAACGCCGATTTGAAACGGAAAAATATACCATTATTATTGTTTACTATTTTAAAGATAAGGTGTATTGATTCACTCACATATTACACAATGTTATTTTTAACCTCGATCACCTTTATTGTACCTGTCAAGATACATAAGTTATAACTAAACTCTACGTAACGAGTATTGGTGGTTTGAACAGAACTTGCGATAAAAATCACCTTAACGTTCCTAACTGCATAGTCATTTGTCAAGTCGGCGATGAAAATATATTCATTGACCAGGATTAATGAAGTAATTGAAGTTCATTTACATTCCAGATTATTCGATTATGTCGTTAATATCTCAGATTGGCATGTTCATTATAAAGGTTGGCTGGAGGTAGAATTGATAAGATGCACGATTCAAGTAAATTTTAATTCTATGGCAACAATAGTTTAGGGTTCTCGAAAGATTTATTTGAATTATAAACAACGATGTCAGGATTGGGCAAAAAAGTGCGATCGTAATACTAAACCGCGACTCAAGGCTTTATGAATTTGATATTTTGTTTACATGTTCTTCCTTCGTCTTATCCTTATCGGAGATATGCATTGCGCGTTCAAATTGTTCAATTAAACGACGTGGCATTGTTGTCGGCAAACTGAGCAGAACTTAGCAGGTGTAACCCGCCACTGCATTACGTGACTGATTTGCGCGATGATTACACCTATCTTCGGTGTCATCATGTGCGCCCCATTATGTATGTAACGTGCTATGAGATGAATTTAATACAACGCCTTCAATTAACTTGCTCCAGACTTTCTTGCATGACTTTGATTGACGGCTGCATTATCCATTTTTTGCAGTTATAGTAAGTACCTTCCTATCTGAACCCGAATAAATCCGTTTATAATATTGATGCTTAATGTGAAAACTAAACACTTCTAACATCCTATACTGTCCTAGGTAGGTATATGTAAGTATACAATTTGAAATAATATACGAGTATAGACACCACATTTTAAGTTTCATAACGTAATATCCCATGAATTCGTATTTCTCTTATGACTTCATGTTAAAGTTTCATATTAAAATTAAATTACAACATACATATATGGTATTTACTTTCAATATTCGGCGGCTGATCTGATGATGAACAAGTAATATTTATTTAATCAGATTTGCGACATAGCAATTTTCAATTTTCGTATTTAATGGTTCGGACAGATTAAATAAAAGAACCTTCTTTGATAGCTGGTGTTTTTATACCGTCGTGGAGTGTGTTAAGTGATATTTCATTTGATGAATACATACGACGTAAATTGTATTTTGAATGTCTAGGAAACGTTCAAGGTCGTATTTTTTGTGCTTGTTTTGCACTTGCCAATTTACAAGGTATCGACTTCATTTGCGAGAATAATGCGAGTTTAAAAGCAACCTGACGATGACATATGAAAAGGTTTTTTCCTGCCTGCTTGAGTCTGTTTTAACGACCGTATTGTTAAACATCAAATTGAACACAAATACTGAAGAGTTTTTTAGAAACATATAATATGACAATAGAAAATAAAATGAAAACTGGTTAATATTTAAAGAAGATTTATCGCAAGCGCAATATACGTTGTTTATCTTCTATCATTTAAACCATAGCTAAGGAAAACTATAAATTCAAACTTTGTTTACATAATTTACAAAAGAGCCTTCACTCGAGCGGGACGTGAAAAGGCCGGCTACGTCTTCCTCATTAATGAAACTTTGGAATTTGTCCAACATATAACTGCTGTATAAGTTAAATAAAATATTTGACGGGACCCAATAGTTTATAGATTTATGGGGCTTGCAGAGCCCGCCCTGTCGCCGACTAGTCTAGACTGCTTTATTGAAATAATTCTCTGTGAACCGCCTACCCGTATCGTATTTCCGTATTCCAGTATCAACTGCATTGGTTGCATACTAAACGTGTATAATTACTAACTAATTCCATGCCTTAGTACGGCGGCGTACAATAGCACTAGAGCCATTAGACTAAGCTATTTTGTATCATCATCCTGTTATTATACGATAGCGCAGAGCATTATTTTCTTTAATATTTAATGCTCCTACCGTTGCATGCACGAAGTATCGTGTACTTACTATTGTTGCTGAATATTTTATAAAATTGGACGAATGACTTGCTATGGATATAATGTAATGATTATACAAACTTTCGTTCCAATGAGAGTGCAGATACAGTCGTCTATATCTGTTCTTATATTCTGTTGGGACTGGCTCAATTGGAAAATTAGTGGATCATTAAAAAGAACACTGTTTTAACAGTACTTTCTTACAAAGCGGCATCTTCTACACAACCTCTGAGTGACATTTTTTTTCTATACAAGCCAAGGGCAAGCTATTATTTTTGACAGCTAATAAACATTACTCTAAAGTACTTGGCCACGGGAACGAAAGCAAAACCTCGGAGCTCAAGTAACCATATTTGATGATGTCAACTCAATGCATTCGTATGTAAATAATATCTACTTTATTTTGTATAACATTGTCAGAAACATATTAAATTTCGGATAAACAATAAGTAACCAAAAGACAGAGGCGTTTCGTTACTTTTAAGGGAATATGCTGGCCTTAATTTAATAAACGTTTTAACATAAACAACCAACCCACGCTTAATTAAGACCAAATTAATATCATATTTTATAACAATAGCTGAGGCGTGAATGATTTGCGAAGTCAACAAAATATAAAGATAATATTCTGTGATATGAAGAAAAACATTGATAAATTATTTTGATACCAGTGATAGTGGAGTAGGTGAATTGACAAACGATTTATTAATTTATTGTCGTATATATATAATACAAACACGTTATTTTTAAGGTATTGTTATCGAATATCAAATATAGAAATTAACTTACAGAAATATTAAGGGGATTTCCCCCCTTTGCAAGTTAATAAAGTTCTATAAATTTTAACAAGTAGGTAAGAAAATAAACGTTTAATATGTCTAAATATAATTACATTTAATTTAAAACAATATTACGCAGTCACCAAAACAGAAGTAAAACAGAACGTAAACAGAAGCGAAAATAATTTAAAAATAACTGCGGCTTTATTGTTGTTTTATTGAAGCCTCAAAACGGCTGTCATATTAATGTTCCATAAATCGTCGCATGAGCTGTTCATATTCAATTGCAGTAATATATTTTGCTTTATCGATTTCTCTTTTGTCCATACATTCTTACGTTGGACGCGACGTTGACACATCCAAAGGGTATTATGGCGTCACGATGTCTTTATCAGCTGTGTACTTTATGGGATGTTTATTGAGGCCTTCTTCGTACATGTTAACTCTTAGCATACCTATTTCTCCATACACGAAGTAATATGACTCATCATTTATGTAAACATACCTTACATTGTAGTTAAGGGAACTTAGTATGTATGGATGAAAAGGTAACCTTAGGAGCAGTACTGTTTATTTATTGTACTTACAATCTACATAATTAGTATATTACCCGTACGAAGGGGCTGTAACCTTGAATTTATTTAAATGGCTATCGATTTTACGGCGTAACTCCAAGGCTTCATTCTAGTCTAGATGAAATTCATTTATCACGACCTTTGATTGTGATCTTAACGGCATTTCTGCAGGCGTGAGAATAATACAATGACGTTTTGTCAGTTATATTGCACTTCGTGACTGCTTTGCTTCTAAGATAACGTGAATATATTTTATCTAGTCTATTCTGTGTAATAATTAACTAGTTCGCTTGTAAATGCTGCTAGTTTGATCGTATAAATGATAAAAGTTGTTGGTTATTTTTAAAACTGAAATGCAGATTAGCGATTTTAATTTGAATGAAAATAGTTTTATGTCAACTATTTATATTTTTATAGAAATTGTGTAGTACAATCATATAACATGAATTATCTAGCTAGCAATATAATACTATTGTAGAGGTTCAATAAAATATGTAGTTTCAATCATTTTCTCAGAACTATATTGTAATATGTGATAAATTTGATATTGTATCTCTCGAACAAGTTAACGTAACTGATAAAATGAACGTAGATTTTATCATACAACGATACGCACAATTTTACAACAATTGGCTTTCACCGAATAACAACACCGTTTATGAAATGAAGAAATATAATTTTTTCATGTTCAGCCATTTCTTTTACGAGCAATTAGCATCATTGCACGCGAGTGTCAATACGCTATTAGCATGCCGGCCGCGACGTATCGGTGTGGTTCATTACGATCCATTATCGTAGCTGGGCCGGTACGTGACCGGCTAACCGATTGCATTCATACCGTGATCCCTCCTAAACGGGCACACTCATTATAACCTGCATAACTTCAATGCTAATTATATTATTCTATAAATATTTAAAGCGCTATTCATGGATCGATAACGGTTCCGAAATGTAATAAATAAGATGAAGAAACCATTATGGCCAAAGGTTTCGCGGGATTTAAGTGTTTTTGTGTGTATATAGATAGTTTGATTTTAGTATTATGTTAAATTATTTGTAAATTATACTTGCTTTTATATATGCATTCGTGAACGTATGAGTCGATTTCTTTTTCTCGTTACGGTCATTGAGTCATGTGACAAACCAATTTTAAAACATCCCATTTATGTTCCAAATATAGAATAATTAATTCGTATCCATTATGAATACTCATCTTTATTTTACAAGTTCTGTGCATGCCCATTAAAGTAAGAGTTATTGATAAATATTTCAGTTATGATAAATGTTCTCGGTAGCCGCACGTGAAATGTGCGCTTTTATTCGTATTGAGGGCACTCGGAGTAAAGATCGCGGTAGTGCACTCGCCAAATCGGTCGAAGTGTGCTCCTATTTATGCGCGGGTTAGTGGGCTTCAAAGAGCTTTAACCGACTACAAGCTCTTCCTTATTTTCTGTTAGACTGTATTGAGATTATATTGAAACGTGGTTAATAACAGGTAGGCGTTGCATTAGATAGGAATTTCTAAATGAAACGTTCGGCCTAATATGTGTGTTTTAATTTTGTCGTTATTATAAAGTGACTATGATTGATGAACAAAATTGTGTCAAAGCTAATGTTTACATTTATCGTAGGATTGTTAAAATCTCGTCTTTAACGTGTGTATATTGATGTTACAAGAGACAAATATCCACTACATTGACTTTTACAGTGATGTAAAACGATCTTGAGTTGTTAACAACAATCTAGTAAATTCTCGTGGAAACTCACCTCGATGGGCTGTAATTGATTCTAATCGATCAATTCTATTAAATATAAATAATGACCGTTGTGAATTGCATCTGTCTTGCAACATGCGATCGTTGCGTCAATTGCCCTACATGATGATGTGTCAGTATGAAGACCGTAGGTGTCCTAATTAACAATTCGCTTAATCACCTTTTATGATGATCTAAATATGCGCACAAAGGGCTTATCTTATCACGTCAAATTACGATACAGACAACACAATACCCCTATTACTTGCTCTAGATTGTTCGTTTTCATAGAAACAAATAATTTAAAACTCGAAACATTTAAATGAAAATCATTATCAACTTGAACTTGACCAGGTTTCAATGTCATGTTTAAAATTTGCAAGCACGTTGTGTTGGTAAGCGCTCGCGTCAATATAATGAACAAACACAACACTCGGAATAATAGCAATTACATCATCTTTTTAAATGAAAATATATGACTTATGTTACCACCTTTCTGATAATTGGTTTGCGTTAAAATTGAGTTCTCAAATTACGTTGCTATAAAGTGCTTCGAAGTTAACGATTCCCCATAGTTAAAACTTATTTTATTTTTATTTCTTAAATAAAACGTTGTGATTAGGTCTAGTTGTTATACTAATATCAGCGTCTCACGCAAGGAGAAACTGTTGGTTCATAGTTTTACCACAGTGGAAAAAATGGGGCCCTATTCATAGTTGGGAAATACAAATTGTGGCATGACCTGTACGAATTATTATTAGGAAATGAATTAGGTTCGCGCTGCATGAAGTCGTAACATCCGTAGGACTATTACATGCACGGACGTCACAACAGTAAATAGGTAATTTTGAAACAATAGACGATAATTTAACTCATTGTTGAAAACATATTCATTCTAAAATTAAAGTTAATATTGTGTTGTTTTCATTTTGTTCATAAGTATTTGAAATGGAAAATTAAATGTATGTTAGCCATAGCTTATGAATTATAATTGATAGGTATCTGAGATAATTTAAAAATTCCTCATAAAAAATAAAGTTTATAAATAACTTTAAATAAGGTTGAAAAACGTTCTTAATGTTAATTAAATTAAACCGTCCTTTAAGAGCTATACCAGTAGCGAAGTTTTGACATCAGATGCTAAAACAGACGATCGCAATTACGGGCCATAAAAAAACCAATAAAAAATAAAAATACACACATACAATAACAGTGCTTCAGATTTATTATTGTTGGTTATGTTATAAGGATGAATTAAGGTCCATGGTTTATTCCATTGCATAACCTTTGTGTGAATGACTAAGTATTACGCTATTTAACTTGCGGCTAAGATACAAATATATTGAGATTAAGAGGATATTGCTTCATTTTTAGTCCATGGAATTTTTAATGAGTCTTATAATCGTTGTTAATTTCGCGAAATTCGTTACCTAATCAGAATAGTGTTCAGAAAACCCAGCGACAACATAATATATCACCATATTATTATTGTTTAATGCTTTATCATGACGGTTAATGGTTTAATTAATATGTAATGATATTATTTGTTTTACAAAGAAAAGTTAATGACTTAAACATGACTTGTGATGCGTAGATACTTGATCAAATGTAATAAGATTATGTAAACATGATGTTTGGAATAGGTAGATGCCACCTTCTAGACCGCATCCTGCTTACCATGCGAGATCGCGATCAAATTTCTGCCTATCTGCAACAAAAAAGATCTTGAAAGGTTTTCCTTCCGCGTGCCGTTCCCTTCGAGTAGGCAGTATAGGGATATCGATGAGCATAACTTTATGTCATAGTTATGATTCGTGTGCCCACGCGCAGCACAAGGCCGACTCGTTGCGCAGTTGTCGCAGATGATTAATCAGCGTCCGGGCGATCAGTGCCGGACACACGTCAGATCAAATCGGCCGGCGTCTCAGTTCTCTCTGTAACTTAATTAACATCACAAGTAACGTAAGTTAACGCGATAGCTCTATTAGAGAAATCTTCATGAGAAAATTTCAGTATCCATTTTTCCTAAATACAAATCTTTTCCAACTGTGCCCATATTATTTTTGTGCGTTTTTATTTTTTTATATAAACTCATACGCAATGACAAATGATGATAATTACCTCCAGTTTTTATTGCTATTACGTGTGTAGTAATTTGAATATGTTTTCATTACATTCCCACAAATTCACTTGTTGGCATGTCTTCGTTTATTGCTTTACATGTTTTAATTTTGTCATAGACGGCAGCTCATCCGACGCAAGAAAGTTTAGCGACGATTCATCAAGAAAACATTTGTCAGGTTAGTTTCATTTTGTTATCTTAATGTGATTTATGTTCACGCAATGTTAAAAATTATGAGCAACGCATGAAAACTCAGCAAGCATGCAAGTGCTTTCTTGTTATCAGTCATGATCATGAGTATATTTTTTGTACATATCAACCATTTTCATTGTTATGTTATGCTTGTGCACATGAATGTCGGAACAGATTTAATTGAAGTAGAGGAAGACGAAGTGACGAGCAGTTTGCCGGACAGACCCCGAATGCATCGAAAGGCCTCCAGTGAGTCTGCCACTACTGCTTAGACAGAGTAGTTATGCGACAATAATAAATAATCAGTAATTACACGTCATTTGTGACTGAGAGAAAAACAACATATGCATCTGCATGTTACGCAAAGTGCATGATAATGTTCGCATGCTTTTATTACCAGGTTGTGGGAGCGATGATAGAAATGGTGAAGGGTACCACTAACTACTAGCCACTACTACTACCAACAAAATATTTTTTAATAATTAATAGTGAAATAATTGAATGAAATTGACTAACTAACCCTTTAAGATGTTAAGAAACAGTAAATTAATTTGCATGACCTACTGATGGACAGGAAAATTAAATTATAACTAATAGGTACATATTTTATATTTGTCTCTATATCAAGAACGACTTAATAAATAATAAATGAATATTAGTTTGCCTACACACAATAATAACTGGCTATTAAGTTACGCTCACACAACGAATTGGATCATCTTCGAAAATACAAATAACAATACAAGTTAGAAATAACTTGTGATACTATGTATCCACTATCCAATTAACTGCTTTTGATTTAAGTTGGCCCAGTATTGTTTTAAAATGTGATTGAAGTTGTATAGCATGTTTGTTGCTATTTGGTAGTGGCTAATGTATGTGTGTGTCCTATGTTGTGCGTCACAACAGCTAGTAGCAGGTCCAGTGTGACATCCATGGACACGTTGTGGGAAAAACATCCGCGAAGGCTCAGCGAGGCCGGTCTCAGACGGTCTTCAGGTGAGTTCGCACGTTTCTATCTCTAGGTCTTTGTACGTTTGTAATATTAATGAAACGAATATAAGCTAAGTAAAATTTACATTAGTGATTAGAGACTTGAATTATTTGTTCATTAATATTACATTCATCTATCAATGTACGTAAATCATGCATAGCACATGTGGTCTTTCATTGGTGATCATGCTACTTTAGCTTAGCTCGTAAACATTGCAATGCACACAGTAGAATTGTGTATAACTCTTAAGTTGATCGTCAAATGCAGTTTGTAGCATTGTCCTGACCGAAGCGAAAGTTCATGGGTACGTAATGTTAGAATGTAGCGATATGTAAACCGGAATGCAAATAGCCCCCGACGGCCGTTGCACTTGCATCACCAGTATTCAAGTCGTGTATGCATTGAGAATAGAGAATGTGACGCGGACATCCATATTCAGATAGCTATAAATTTCAGTCCTTTTAAGTCGTAAAATTTCTCTTCCTCTTGATAATTTCACGGGATTATTATGCAGCGATTATACTATGAATACATACATTTGATATATAATGATTTATATGATTGATTATTAATATTTCAGATCACAGCGTCGTTTTAACAGAAGATACAGATAGTTTTATTATTGGGGAGCGGGTTTGGGTAGGAGGAAATAAACCAGGTCAAATTGCATATATTGGTGAAACACAATTTGCTCCTGGTGATTGGGCGGGCATAGTTCTTGACGATGCTATTGGTAAGATATTATTGAGTAAATTTGATAAATATCTTTAAGTATTTTATAACATGATTCCGCAATTTTTATTGAAGAGTTTGAATTTTGGTTAACAATTTCTATTAAAATATTTTAGGTAAAAATGATGGATCAGTAGCGGGAGTGCGTTATTTTCAATGCCCAGAAAAACGAGGTGTGTTTTCTCGCTTAACTCGTTTGACTCGCGAACCTCTCGCAATACATGCTCCTCATGACGCTTCACCCGTTTCTGATGCTGGAAGCGTCTTTGAAAGGCCGCCGTCTGGCTCTGCAAGACACAGACGCGCTTTATCACCCAATGGCAGTATTCGAAGTGTCGTCAGCAGCAAGATGAGTTAGTAACATTAATTTCTTACGTTAAGCGATATTTTAAAACCTACAGTTTCTAAACGGTCACTCCTTATAGATGCTTCAATCTCTACCACAACCAATGGTGACTTACGTATGGGTGATCGCGTCATTGTATCCAGCAGTCGTGGAAGCAAAGCTGGTACTCTACGATATGTCGGAGTTACTGAATTCGCCTCCGGCGTATGGGCTGGTGTGGAACTCGACGATCCGATTGGAAAGAACGATGGATCTGTAGATGGAAAGAGGTAAATCCAAGGATCTAACAAATACGTTTATACGAAATTATCGAACTATAACATATGTGTTTTTAAAAACGTTTCAGATATTTCGAGTGCGCACCTCGCTTTGGTCTTTTTGCTCCCATATCGAAGGTTTCTCGGTCTCCGTCAAACCGCAAGCCTGGTGCGTGCGCCATTCATAGCAACGGGCGCGCTACGCCCTTGCGCCGTTCCAACTCCCGCGAGTCTCTCACATCTCTCGGCACATCGATAGCGTCCTCCCGCGCAGGGGTGAGACTGGGGGTGACGTCGCTGGGTTCTCAGGTAGGCTAGCCCCGCGCGCGCTCCGCTGAGCCTCTCCCCCACCGGTCACCGCCCTCTCTCGTCCGGCCACATCGTAGCGCGCCTAGTCTTTTAGACAAGACTTTGCTCGTCAAGCACGTCGATCACGAACGCTGCGCCCTAATTGCTCTGCCGCAACCTCGCGTTTATTATGATATCGTTTTTCGAAATGCAAAAAGCGATCTCCCATGTCGCTTAAACGAGACCTTGCCGAAGTCCTGGCGATGTTCAGAGAGCGTGTTAAGTTTGGAATCGCGGTTGGAGCGGTCGAGGCGTAGCGTTTCGACTAGCAGCAGTGGTTCGGTGTCTCGCAGTGGATCGAGGGGGGGTGAGGTGGTGCGGTGGGGCGGGCGGCCGGGCGCCGTGACGAGGGCCAGCCGGGGCCCAGCTACGGACCTGTTCGTGGAGTTGCCGTCCGCGCGCACTCACTTCTCTGGCTTCGGAAAGAGCTACCATTTCTCTTGTGTGTCACCCTTTCAGTTTAGTTACCCGTACGTCGTTTATATTTAAATCTGTAGATAGTTCCAGCTTTCAATTCAATAATGTTTATCATTAAGTAAAATTTTTGCGCAGTAGCATACATGTATACGTATATTCAGAGTACAAATATCAAATATCATTCAATAGTTCCTTGCATCCATCCATTTTTCGTGGTCAGTATTGATACACTCACTTAAATAACATGTCTAGTTATACCTTGTTGTTACATTCGTACAATAATAGCAATATTTTCTACTGAAGGGTACATACGATAGTAATGGTAACACTAGAACCTTCTTGCCATTTGCATGAATTTTTGTTTTTATTTTGGTCTGTAGCTGGCACCTGTTTGGTTTGGCCCTTTTCACGTATTTTTATATGTATCGGTTCATTAGAATCGACATTAATATTCCCGTAGTGTCCATTTTTATTGATTTAGAAAGCTTTTAGGGTGCTTTTTAAATATACAAGTATTATTATTATTATATTAAAGACTGGAAGTTTGGGTAAATGAGGTTTACCCGTTATGTTTGAACTGTGATATTACTGTATTTTAGGAAGTACACTATATGTGTTGTGAATTAACTTTTTTCACTGATTATAATAAGTGCATGGTTTTAGATTAACCACAGCGTCGTAATATTTAAAAATATTCTGGGATATTGCTTGAGGTAATCTTTTAAATAATTGAAAAGAACATATCCAAAAGCTGGGTATTAAAGGTATGCAAGATACGTAGGTACTTAACGTACGTAGAAACCCAGAATTTTTTACGATGCCATTTGCTATTTATTTTATAGTTCCTATTAATAATGAACGCATTTCATACCTAGACATTTATTTTTATTTGCATAACGTAAACAACTACCGCTAAGTGTTAAGCCATGCGTGCCACTGATTACATAATCAGTTATTTAATTAGCTTCATACGCTTAGCGGTAGTATTGAGTGCCTTAACTCGTGTTGTTTTTTCTTCATGTTTGTTGCGCATTGGCACTGTCACTAACGACACGATACGTCACGATACGTCACGACACGACACGTCACGTTTCATTGGCAGCGTGTCGGAGCTCCGCGAGCATCTTCCACCCCGGTCTCCGCTAAGAACGCCCTGCAGGTACAATACCCTACCATCGCGGCGCGATAGATGGTCAATACAAAATAGGGGATCTACTTGAAAAATAACATGAGAAAATGTTCAGATTAGCCCATTTTTTGGCGTCCAATTTCAGGATTTTCAAATGCCTGCCAAATACGGAATTTTCATTTAATTTTCAAGTGGATCCTTGATTAAATTTGATCATCCACCACGCCACAGTACGGCTATCTCTAAACTAATAAAATAGACGCTTTAGAGATTTAAAGCTTGTTTGATGTGAGCTAAAATTTACAAACTAAACAATTAACATTTTCATTTTTGTAACAGATATTTCCTTTACTATTTAAGGTTTTTTAATTTAAAATGTTATGATATGTTAACTCTCGCACATTATAGTACAAAAGAGAAGTGTTTGTAATCATGTTCCAATATCAAAAAAAAGTATACTGTATAATTTGTTATTTATATATTTAGCTTGTATAAATGGCTGTCCTGTGATATTTTGAGTTTTGTCACACGAATGAAATGTTTCTCACTACATACTTTTAATAAATTTAACTTTTAATATAATGCATTTGTTTATAATTTATTTATTTATAAAAGTCCAGTGCCTGTAAGACATTATAATATTCATATACTGTGTAAGAAACAATGCATAATATGTTTTGTTTTTTAATAATATTTAGCTGATAATTAATTTAATGTTTTATCTACGTATTACTCTTAGTGTAATATGATTAGCGTATAGGTATTTAACAACTTGTGATTGATCAAATAATTAATATGAGTTATTTGTGATAATAAATTATAATACACGTGTGGTCTTATTCTTAGCCCTTCGTTCCTTTTCACCTCTGATGTAAATAAACTGTTATCTTGAACTAAGTGTGTGGTTTTATTGTAATATTATATAGTTAAGGCCAAATGGATAAATTTAGTAGTATTGATCCGTTTTGTGTCTAGGTTGAGTGTGCTGCTTGAAATTGCATGCCGGTTTTCTAGAAATTTCGAGGCAAATAAAGGATGGTTCTTGGTTGCATGGAAATAAGCTTTATGCAATTGTTAGGCTTAGGTGGCAGTGAGTTTATATTTAAATAGAATGTCTTTAATGTAATTTTGGCTAGGATCGGTGTTTGTTATAAAATTTAAATAAAATATAAAATGAATAAAATTATTACATTATAATTCATAAAGGCTTAAAAGAAATAAAATACCTTAAAATTCATATTTAAAAAGTACTTTAAGCTACATGCTAGTCGTATTTAATAGCGATTGATTCAATATCGGAGTCTTTATGAATATAAAGCTTATGTTGGTGTATTTCTCGTATTGGACCATAGTCATATAGTAAATATTAAATACCCAGTTTCTTGAGTCATAAATGTAAATATAAGTTAGTCTGTAGGTTTCGCGCGCTACCTGGCAGACATCCAAGTTCCGTAAAACTCATTTAAATGGAAAAGTCTATATCGCTGTAAAACCAAATAGACGTATTGGTCTGATATACTTGTTGGTCTATGTTGTATTGCGTTTATGGTGTAATTATAACGCGTTCAAATCGTACAATATTTACTGAAACATTGAGTTGTTAATTTCTATGATGCCTTGAAATTAGCTAATAAACGAAATAGCGTGTTTTCTTATAAAAATATCGGTGAGGAACATTTTGATTAGGTATAATAGACATAAAGAAAAAAAATAAAATTATGCAATTAGAATTTCTTAGAAGCAAGAAATTATGATTACTTATCAGTTGGTATGTTTCTTGTAAACGATAGGTCCTTTAGAGACAAGTTTATTATTTCTAGTTACATACTTGGTAAAAAGAGATAGCTCTCTCTCTGTGTTTCATCGTATTAAGAACATAAACCTTTAATAATAAACATTTTGGTTGATAGATATTTTATAGAGCAAAATAAAAGATATATATTTGCACGGTATGTTCGTCGAAAAGGTTGAATTTTCTTAGTAAATACAGGTAGACCGTAGATCCTAATATGTCTTGGCGGTGTTAGCGATTACTCAATATCACGCGACGTGGGCGGGTGCTAATAGGCGACAACGATCGCGATGTTTGAACACTATATTAATTTTGCTTTTGAATAGTTATAGGTAAAATCATATTGTTTGTATAGGTATGAATTTTATTATATATATGAACAGTTCACTTCGACAGCTTAACATAAACAAATATAAATATGATGTCCATTATTAATTAAAAAAAGATATTGTAAAAGAATTAAAGCATATTTAGAAAATTGAAGGAAAATAGGTTTATCGAAAGAAACGGAATGATCCTTACCATAACAAATTTTATAGGGCATATTCAACTCTTAGTAGGTCCGTAAAATGAAGCGATAGAGAAATGTAGTGTATCTACAGGTGACGATTTTTGTATATTAAAAATGCTTAATATGTTTTGATAAAATATATATTTCTATAAAATAACCAAACATGAAACAAGAACGTAAATAGTGCTAGCGGCGAGCGAGTCACTTGGTCGGTCCGACGTAATTAATTACGTCTCGTGTATTGACGATTGAAAGCCGAAACCTTTTGATATTTAATGCATAACAAGGCTTCCCTGATAATAGGTTTCACATGCATAAATTATATTCCTTTCAGGAATTTATTACGTAAAATAATAGGCTTGATATTTGGTTTGGCGTTAATATCCAATTTTAAAGTTAAACAATATCTAGTATTAAATAACATTGTAGAGTTTTCAACACATGCATTTTTCGACGTAAGCGAGTTTGGGTAATAAAATTGTCCGTTATTTCTTCAACACCACATTTTCCGAGTTAATAAACATTTCGACAAATCGAGGTTCGACTCAAAAAATACTGTATAATATAGTACTTAGTACCTACTAAGTTAGTTTATTAGGATAGAGATAAAAGGATTGATGTGGGTGTATAAGATAGATGTCAGATATGTATTGAGAACTTCATGCTATGTGACATAAACAAATAGCATAATAAAGATATATCCAAGAACGATGAGGAAATACTAAGAAATATTTGAGGTACTTACAGATGCGATGTGTTACACAATCTAATTTACATAAATATAATAGTTTAATGCGATAAGTAAGTAGTATCTTATAGAAAAATGCGTCATCTTACCTACAAAATCAGCCAACTACGCCTACGTTCTTATAAGGTTTATACATTGTCATATGTAAATAGAACTGCGTGCATTATAAAAAACATATTCGGACTTAGCTGATAATTTCTCTTAGGTTGATAATAGATTTTTTCTCATACTCGGAGCCTTACACCACGAACACGTCACGTGGTCGTACTCACAAATCACAATCCCGGAGGGAGGTAAAAAGCAGGTTATGTCAGACTCAAACAGACTAAAACTCCACACCGCTATGCGACAAGGTGCTCTAAGGGACTACTTCGCATTGTTAATAGGATATTTTATAACAACAAAAGAATATCACTTTTATTCCTTATAACTACTGCCTTCAAATACAGCTCTAGCACATTAACAATTTTAACGTAAATCTATGTTCGTAATATACTGCCTGGTATGGTTGTAGCGTCTCTACTGTGGTTGATAGTTGATTAATAGTTAGTACGCATTTAATAATGAAGCATGTGCTTGTTAACTTAGCCCATAAATCGCCAAGATAGCTCTATGAAAGTTTAAATTTACCAATGAGTTACTAACATTGCTTGGCTTGTGTGCGAAATAGCTATGTATATTGTACATATAGAGTCAAGTTAAGAATAATTAATGTACAACGCCAATCATACAAGTCATTTGCAAAGAATAAATTTATTTTAAATATTGATAAGTATTATGATTGCACTCCATGTATCGAATAGCACAATACTAAACGGTGTTGCCATAAAGGAATGCGTTATTGCAGATTAATTAGTTGTATAATGTTTTTCTTATTTGGTTTGGTAATGTTTATTAGTCATGTTATTATCTAGAACATAATATATGTGCTATGAATACAATAATGCAAATCTATTTTGTCATCGTTTGATTGCAACGATTTTAATGGATGCCAACCTTCTTTTCTTGCAATATTATTGTACAGTGAACTACAAATTTTGATGTACTTATTTAATATGTTATCAGAACTTTTATAATTACATTTTTTACCAGCTCGTTTTAAACTAAAAAGTTAGTAATATATTTTTTTAGTATTGAGATGTTTTGTAATATTCGATGGGTAAATCATTTTTTGTAGTTGACTATTCGAATAAATGTATTAAAGAGAAGTTGTGGGAAAATGAATTATGTTAGTCAATGTGATAAGATGGTTAAGTAAATAATAAAGTTACTTAGATAGCATTATTATAAGGGTAGTTATAAAGTACATCTGTAAGTCGAATTTAAAGGTAGTAAAAAGCGAGGAGCTTTCAACTTATAATTTGTAATTGCAAAGATCAATTCGAATTTTTATTAAAAGATTTAAATTGCTTTGATCGAGATAAAGAGCCTAACTAGCTTTTCAACTTATTCAGAGGGAATGAGCATTGAATTTGTTGCATAATTAATTAATTAGTTTGACTTACAATAGAAAACAAATATCTTTAGATGTAATATAGTTTTTGACTTAAGAATGTTCTGTTATCTTAGTTATAAATTCATAATTTAATATTTTTTTTATAAAATTGGAACATGATTACATACAATTAGACGAATTTTAGTACAGTTAAAATATAGATTCCTAATAACTATAATTGTGTAAATTCTTAATATTTTTTAACGTAATATAGGAGCTGCTACGTGAAAAACAACACCATTTGGAGAGGCTCATGCGAGAGCGGGAATTGGAGAGGGCTGAAATAGCGAAAGTGTCACTTCAGGCAGATCGTGCTGAAAACGCACTTGCACAGATACAAAAACAAGCTTCTGAGGTAATTTGTATTCAATATAGCAACACTAAAGTTTTTGCTACTATTTTTTTTAAGTTTTGGAACAATACTTTTAATAATCTTATTAATATTATAAATGTTAAATTTTGTGTGTTTCAATTGAAATTACTGAATGAATTTGGCTTGGCCCTGGATTGACAAATATGATTATGACTATTTACCCCGGGAAAGGAAATAACGCCAGTTAAACCACGGTGCATGGCTAGTTATAATGTGATGTTGATTTCAGGCAAATACGGAAAACAGCAAACTAAAAGCGGAACTTGAAAAGCTCAATAAACTGTTAGAGGATGAAAAACAAAAAGTTGAAGATCTCATGTTTAGAAATGAAGAAGAAAATATTAATAAAGAAGATTATTACGTAAGTATTGTACTATATATTAAAATTGTTATTGGTTTTTTCTCTATTAATCAACATTGCATATTTATTTTCAGAGATATAAAGAAGCTATGGAGGTACCGTTTATATCTAATATTTTTGCAATACTATTGAAATTAAACAACTCTCTTTTAACATTTTATTGTATAATTTTAAGCATGAAAAAGTGGTTCGGGAGAAACACATTCGAGATTTGGAAGCTGAGGTAGCGTTGCAAACGGCTCGCGCTGAGACTACAGCTAGCACGTTGCATGCCCTGGAGGAACAGAGAAATGCTGAAATGGCCTTGATCGCTGAACAACATAAAGAAGAATTAGCCGCTGCGCAAAGTAAGAATTCAATAATTTTATTGTTAAAATACATAATACCGGCTAGGGGATTTGAATTTGCGAATGATTGTAAAATATCTGATGAAAAAAAGGTAAAATAGAAACAATAACCAACCTGGTTAAGGCATCTATAACTAAGATTTACTAAGTAACTGAGGTCCCGTCAGGCGTCATTAACATTTAACAGCTCAACTAACTAAACTACCATAAAATTAATATGCATCGTTTAAGTTTAGTATAATTAACCCCTTCATATAATCATCTACATTTTCAGCCTTGTCAACAGAACTACAAAAACTGCTCGACGAGGCATATGCGCTGTTGAAAGAAAAAGAGAATGAAAAGGATTCTCTCGGCAAAAGCATGTCAGACGAACTAACAAAAGTAAAGTCAGAATCAGAAAAAGCACTTTTCGAAGCTAAAACCAAGATGGCGATCGCTCAGACTGAATTTGATACTCGACTCTCTGTATTGACGTCCAAGCTGCAGCTCGTAGAATCAAAATTAGAGGCTGAGAAACAAAACGTAGAACGCCTTAATAAAGATAATAGCCAGATAATTGCAGATTTGAATAGTAGGCTTACTCAGCTACAAGCAACTTTAGATGATAAAACCTTAGAATTAAATAAAGGTAAGTGGAATTTCAAATATTCAATACAACTCTTATTATATCTTAATGGTTCTTTTTATGCCATTTTTTGATGAAATAATTTTTGTTATTACAGTTCTTGGTGCTAGCAAGGAACATGAAGTTAATTTAAATAAAGAGATAAGTAAGTTGAAAATGGAACTTAGTGCTAAGATATTAGACATTGAACAGTTACAAGATTCTAAAATAAAACAAGAAGCCCAGTGTAAGTTATTGCAAGAAGAAATAACTCGCATTAAAGATGAGTTAGCGAGTAAAATAACAGAATACGAAGGCGTCTTAAATGAGGCGTCACAACAGGACGAGAAAAATAAATCGGAAATATTAAGGCTACAACAAGATTTAAGCGCTAAAGTAAAGGAGTATGAAAAATTACTTAATGAGTCCAATAAAATTAATACATCGAATGAACAAGTAATAAATGAATACAAACAAACTATTCATGAGCGTGACAAGGAGGTTATAAAATTGAAAGGAGATTTTGAAGAAGCGACGGCTAGTTTTAATATAAAGCATACTAAAATAGCTGAAGAACATAAAAAAGAAATCGACGATCGAAACATGAGGATAGAGCAACTGACAAAAGAAATTGAAAACCATAAACAAATACTTGAGAAAAATAAAGTTGAATTAGAAAGTTTAACTACACAATTTAACTTAAATAACGATGAATTAAAGGTATTGAGAGAAGAAAATATTAAACTTAAACAAGAACTCAATGAGCAGACAGAAATCAATACTAAATTGAAAAACCAAATATCATCTATGGAACTTGAAGTCGGAGAACTCAATCGACAATTGCAGAGTACTAGAGATAAGTGTGAAGAATTACAAAAGGCAAAGGAAAAAGTTGAGTCAGAGTACTTACATCTAACTGGACATGCGACAGATTCCAATGAACAGTTTAACAAACTCTCCCAACACCTTAAAGATACAGAAAATGAACTTCAGGAACTTAAAGATAAACATAGAGAAGTTGCTAACAATTACGGTAGAGTTGAGCAAGAACTTAAACAAAAAATGTTTAAAATACAGGAAGAATTTACCACGGAACGAAGTCAGTTAATGCGTTCTATCGACGATAACGTTGAAAAGCACAAAGTTGCAGAACAAAAACTTCATGAAATAGAATCTCGCGTAGTGGAAGTGAATAACCGTTTAAAAGAACTTGAGTCAGAAAATGATAAACTTCTAGACGAAAATTCAATTTTAAAGCAAGAAATAGAGGGTCTTAAATTAAAGGAACAGGAACTTATTAATGATTTTGATGCCACCCGAAAAAAGCTTGAAGTAGAGGCCGACAAGTATAAGGAAGAAATCACACTTCTTAAAGCCGAAGGTGCTTCGTCGGAAGTAAAACTTATAGAGAAAGTAGATCAGCTTACCGATGCTCAAAATGACCTTAACAATAAATTAGAAGAAGCTAGGAAGCATGAAGATTCTTTACAAAAGATATTAGACGATATGACTTCACAAATGAATAATGAAAAGGCTCAACATGAAAAAGAAAGGGAACAAATTTTAAATCAATTAGCAAACCTAAATGGTAATGTGGATAAACATAAAGAAGAAGAAGTTGAATTAAATAAATCTCTTGAAGTCAAGGAAACTGAAATCAAAGAATTAAGACTTAAACTGGAAATGCTAGAAATAGATCTAAAATCGAATGGCGACATTGTGGTAGAGAAGGATCGCCAAGTTACGCAATTAGGCGAAGAGCTGACGAAAGTGACGGAGAATAAAATCAAATTAGAGGAACAACTAAATCAAATGCTAACGGAGTGTAGTACACTCAAGCAAAAATATGAAAGCCTTCTTAAAAATTCTTCTACAGAAGAATCTTTGTTGAAGGAACAACTTGAACAGGTTGAGAACCTTAAAAAAGAAATGGCGACAACATTAACTGACAAGTGTCAGCTGGAGTCAAAATACAACGAAGCTGCTACAGAAATAATAAAATTAAAAGATAGCTTTACAGAAGTAGAGGATAAATTAAAACAAATAACTGATGATAATGCCAGGCTCTTAAAGCTTAATGAAGAAAAAGAAGGTATCTTAAAGACACAAGGCGAAAAAATAGAACAGGATTCAAATAGGATAAAGTCTGTCAATGATGATATCGAAAAACTTAAAAATGAACTTAATCTTAAAATCGTGGAACTTAAGGAAAAAGAAGAGAAAATAAATAATTTAAACGATATGCTTAAAGAAGGAACAAACGAGAAACAAGCTATCGAATTATTAGAATGTGAAAAGACCGAACTTAAGAGAAAACACCTGAGTGAGATTGAGGCACTCAATAGTAATATAAAAACATTAGAACATAGGCTGCCAGAGTTAGAGAAACAAGTGCAAGACCTGTCCCATTTTAAAAATAAGGTTAATGAATTACAAACAATAATAGATAAATCAGAAAGCGATATAAAGCAATTGACAAATATAAATGAAGCCCAAAAACTAAACTATGAAGATCTCAACAAACAACTCCGTACTCAGTTCGATGAATATAAAAAGGAGAGTAAAATAATAAGACATGAATTGAAAACCAAAATATCAGACTACGAAAAAGAGCTGCAAGATTCAAGAAATAACATTAAAAATCAAGTAGAAAATCAAAATCAGTTACAAAACAAACTTTTGGAGGCCGAGAAGAATGTTTTAGAACTAAAAGAAAAATTGGAATTGTTGGCCGTTCAGCAACTCAATGTAGGAGAAAAGGACGAAAGATTAGAAAATCTAACATTAGAGCTTCAAGCTATGAGAAACTCGAACGCAGATGCGTTGAACACTATGGAAAAAACATTACAAAGTTTACAAGTTGAAATTGATCAAAAGGTGGTACTGGTGAAAGAAAAAGAGAACGTAATTACGAAGCTGCAAGATGATCTCAGAGTAAGAAACTTTATTATTTACTTTGTTTTATCTTTATTTGCTAAATTGGTTATAGTAACAAAACTTATAAAAAACTTACAGAACTTTAAATCGAAACTAGAAATCGCCGAAAGGGAAAAAATCCTTTTACAAAAGGAGATCGTAAAGCGAAACAACGAAATTCGAGATAAAAACGACAATAATGCTATGGGTACCTTAGGCCAAGGAGATACTGTACCCGCACGGTAAACACCTTTATTTTTAGAATTTTAATATATATTTGAATAAAAAACTAACACTTTATGTTATTACAGCTCCGAAGAAGACAAAGACATGTTAGATGGTCAGGTGAATTTTTTGAATTCTGTGATCGTCGACATGCAACGAAAGAACGAACAGTTAATGGCGAGGGTTCAGGCGCTCGAAGGTGGAGCTCTCACTAGTGAGCCTACTCTTTAGTAAGTATCCATAGTTTTCAGTTAATAGCATATTTTTAAAATAATAATAGACAGATTTAAATATGAAAGAAACAGAATAAATGTCACACGGTGGCAGACTACTCTGATATGCAGGTTCCAACATTAAAGATGCTTATTTTAACTATTTAAATAAGTAGTCAATTTCCTATTGACGTTCTGTTTAAAAATAACTAAAAATATTTTGTTAGTAACGGCAAGACTCCTCGGGCTGTAGCACCGCGTCTGTTCTGCGACATCTGTGATGTCTTTGATAAGCACGATACAGAAGACTGTCCCCGGCAAGAGCTGGCTCCTGAACAACCCAGCGCTAGGAAGCAGCCGCCCCCGCCCCGACCCTACTGCGACATTTGTGAAGGTAACATACAATATATGACATAGGATTGTCAATAGTATGTGCCTGTGTAGGAATCAGCGGCACCAGTTACAAAATCGTTAACAAGTGACGATCATAATTTTTGTATCTTCTATTATTATCAGCGATCAGTGTGTTGCTATGTATGTATTTATTACATCTGGTATGCAGTTGCCACAACACAAGCTCTACTTAATGTGGGACTGGAAGGTGCTGTGTTAAAAGCTTCCAGAATTATTTAATATTTTTAGTTTAGTAGTACAGTGTCTTAAGGACATAAATTCTAATAAAATCCATACTTTAATTTCGCTATAGATATTAAATATATATTTTTTTATTTCAGTGTTCGGACACGCGACAGAGAACTGTGATGAAGAAGAAACCTTCTAACTTATTTATTATATTTTAAAACTTAATGTTACCTTTGTTGTTGTTACTTGTTTCATCTAGGTGTTATTTATTATTGTTTACTATGCAAATAGTATTTCTCGTTTATTGCTGGAAAATGTTTGTACATATGTCTTGATGTTTTATTTTTAAGTTTTAATCAAAGGCATGTTTGTTAAGGTTTTAGAATGGTGGAAGTTTTTTCTTATACATTGTCCTGATATAATGTATATTGAGAATAAGACTGTAGGCACAAATTAACTTTCATCACAATCATGATATTAATATTTTTCTTTTACACCATTTTGTCAAATTCATACAATTATGAACACAGAAGTTTTTAATACAAGAAATTGGAAAGAAACTTTGGTTTTATTTACTTTTCATCTTTTCTTAATAATTGCGTAAAGTTGGCGCAATTTTCATTCTTCAAGTGTTTTATGTGGGCAAACAAGCTAGTTTGATATTCTTATAAAATAATAAGTTAGTGTAAATGAATTGTTAGTTATTGTATAGTGTAATATTGTGGTAAATGTGCAAAATATTAAAGAAAAACCTTTTTCTTTGTTAAAAATACTTTATTTTTATAATGCCTATAAAACTTACACTTAAACCATACTTTATAAAAAACCTAAAGCTATATAGTTCATCAAATTATTTTTAGTATTAAACATTCAGAATGGTTCAGAATACTGCAGTGATAGTAATGTTTATATTAGTATGGAGTGTCCTAGTAGCAAATACAAAGGTCGATATGTTGATGGATTCTTGATAATTTCTTGAGAATTCTAAAACAGACTTGGTTTTAGACAATATTATTTACTTTTTCATTAAAATGATGTCTTAATCTAAGCCATCCTTCTTTTCTTTTATTGCTTCCTGGAAAAATACAATGTTTATGAAGGTTGGTCAAATATACAATTTAATTTTAGTTCACCACTGTTATTTTATAATAATAATAGCTCTCACGGCTCTCATATATTCTAGCTACAAAGGAATTATATATTACACAACATACCTTAAACCTTTCTTCAAAAAGCGATAATTCAGATGTTAAATCAGTTATAGCATTCATAAATGCTTCTTGTGGAGTGTAGTCTGAAGTTGTTTGGATGCGAAGGACGAATTTATGCTCCAGTGGGTGAGGAACCTTATAACCAGCAAACAGTACCTTTGGATCCTTTAAAAGCTGGCTGTAAAACACAAGTTGCATGAAATCAAATACCATTTGAAACAATTCTATGATAGGCTAATGAACTCACTGTCTAATCATATTTCCAAGAGTATGATCTTCTTTGTTAACTGTAAATATTGCTGCATTTGTTACTTTGGTGTCTTCTTCTTTTTGAACTCTGAAATATATCCGATCAGATTAATACCGGCAACATTACATTTAAAACATTAAATTACATGAAAACTTACTTCTTTTCACCATCGTACAAAAGAAATGATTCAAAGGTGGGCGGTGCGTTCATTTCTACTATTTGATTCGGTTATTTTCGGTTACTAGAAAGTATTTACTCTTTGCCCTTTGACGTGTTAATACAATAAAAATATAACTTTAAACTTTAACATCCAAATAAACAAACTTTTGAGGTTGGATTATTTGTGTACCAATTTACCAAATACCAATGACAAGACATTTGACGTTGACAAATGACAAGAAAAGCTTGGAGCCACAGACAAAATATGTCATAATAATTTTCGATTTATACAGCATAGTGCCACATTTCCATCAATGAAAAATTAAAGAATATCGTTTGTTAATTTTCTGGCACTGCACATGTAATTGCAGGCATCGAGCGTAAGCACTATTTTTAGTACGTACTTTTAAGAGTTCTCGATATATATGAAAGAATAAACATGTATTTCAAATATTTAACGTTAAGCATTATTCCACATTATGTGGAATAATGCCATAATTAAAAAACCAGGCATATTTCGATATTTCTATTAGATTTACTTTACTATAAAACAATAAATAATAAGTAGATGTGACCTGGTTTTATAAACAAAGATTTTATTGTATTATGGAGGCCCTCTTAAAGCAGTAGACATAATTTTAAAAGAAATCGATCCTGTAAATCGGGATCTAAAATATACCTTACTTTGATCTTTTAATAATAATTTTTGGAGTTCATGATTCTTTCATCGTTTGATATTGCTTAACCATAACTTAGCTAACTTGTAGTGTTAAAATGTTAGTATGCCAGTACATGACTTGACTAATGGGACTATAAAGTTTAATTAATATTAGAAAAAATACACATTCACAGCAGAAAACACCGTTTATTTTATAATTATAAGAGAATTTCAGATTGATAACCTACGTACAGAATATAGCTATAAAACCAATCTAAATTGAATTTTACATTGTGATCAGAATCTTTCTGGTATAATACAGTAATAATGCAGTTATAATAGTTAGTTACACTTTTGTCATTAATTTGATAGTGATTAGAAATGTTATTATAACGATCATATTTTATACCAATTTCATAATAATTTTATAAAGTACAAGAAATCAATATTTTACATACTAATCAATGTAGGTATTACTAAAGAAACAAAGTCAACGTTTTAAAAAGATAAAAATCTGAATATAAATATGAATAATGTTTCACATTATTTAACGCGAAGCAACATCGAATAGATTGAAAATACAAAGCACATTAACTGTTAGTGATTTAGGGGAATTTGTCGAATTGAAGTCTAGCGACTCTACTATTTATTTTTAAACTATTATATTTATTTAATTTTGACTTCTGTTCGTGGGAAGCCAAAGTATCATCTTTGGAGATGATTTGAACATTTGTAACGCTAAAATAGTATTATACTATAGTAAAACAATAAAACAAATAAAAAATGAGTATTAAACATGTATTTTCTAATTAACAGCAGTAAAAAGCGGGTTTACAGAACGCCGGTAGCCGGTTAATGTGCTGCTACTGTAAATCGTTTCCTATTGACAACATTAATGCGAGCCGGCATCTTAATATGTAGTACATTTACATATTTTCGTTGTTTTTATTAATTCACATGCAAGAAATATCGCGAGCCATAGGAATCGGGCCAAGACTTCTAACGAGCAACGAATTCAAATAGAAAAACTCAGAACATTTCAATGTGTCTTACAATATATATATTACATATAATATTAATGTCCAAGACACGGCCACCGAAACAAACAGTAGAAATTTTCAAACAACTCAATATATTCCTGGTAATCTTTAACACTTACTAGCTATCATTTCTGTTTATGTAATAAAATGCTATAAGAATTGACACATAAGTATATATAAACTATACTAATTGTGACTTACACAAAATTAGCAATCGAATAACAATACGCTTTCTATTGATAAGTAGTTCCGATTATGACAATATCTATAATTTAAGAATAGTATATGTATGTATGTATTTGTATTAACGCACGAGCGCGATCGCAATCGCGTCGGCCGAAGATAACAATCTTCTACATAACAAGACCAATGAGTGTGGCTTTACGGTTATATTTGAACACGAAGACGTCACTTATAGTATATACTAATAACAGAATAATACGTTTGCAATATTACGATTTAAGATAATATAGATTAATAGAGATCGTCGAAAGCTGACTAGAAGATTATTGCCTACTCTAAGATATAAACGCCAGGCTGTCGCACGCGAGCGATGGCACGCGTTCGACGTATTGTGCGAAGTGTCGGGACGCACGCGGGCAATGTCAGTGTTGCCAGTAACTATCCCTACAAAACGTTTAATTGGTGTCAGGTACGCGGCCTCGAGGCCGACAATTTACTTAACCTAGAGACAATGAAACAGGCGTCTAGCTAGTGAGAGCGCGACGAGTACACGTACACGATGCGGCAAGCGGCGCGGCCGGTGCGGGCGGCGCCGGCGCCGGCGCAAGCGACACAATTGACTGCCAAGTGAAAATACGGTTCACATCGTAATGAATCTACCGAGAAAAAGTTATATTACTTACTTTCTCTACGATTCCAAAGGCATCTATAGGGAATCCTACACTTAATAAAAATCTAATTACGCTATAAATGTTAAAATTAACATTGCTTTCTTTACAAATGCGACAGCGCGCTCGGTTCGCGAGTCTCGTCTAGGATCTCGTCCGTCCGAATACATTATTTAGTGAATTTTAGTGCCGTTGGAGACGAGTTCGAGAGCAACACTTCGATATTATCCATATTCCATACACTGTTATTGCACTTTCAGCGAACCGTCCGTATTTAATTTATAATATAATGAAAATGCTAATACAATTATTACATTGGTGCTTTACTTTCGAGCTTTATTCTACGTGTATTATTACATTAAACCATAAGTACTGCTCGACATACATATTGTTTTATATTGCTGAAGACTTTGTAATAAGTTGACAATAATTTATTAAAAAATTACCCTAGCTAAAACGGCTACATTATGTCTTACTGTACAATGAAGGGCGTCTTAAACATTACGAAAACTAAACAATCATAATCACGTCCGCGACCGCTCGCGGGCAGGAGTCCATGCATCCATTCAACTAATCCGACCGAAGCGCCTAAATCGTATGAACATTATATTAGAATAGTAATGAAAACTCACTGTTCATTAAACGTTACACTCACAACAACAATTATTATAATTACCATTAAACGTTAAAGTTAACTAAACAACAACTGCATCTACTATCACACATTCGAAAGTTTAAAACAATTTTACAAATTGTATCGAACAGTATTGCTAGAGCTATAACACGCGATGTGGTGGCGGCGCGGGTGGGCGGTTGGGCGGGGTGCGGCGCGCGGGCGGCGGCGGCCGGGGCGACCGCGCGGTTCGCTACTCGCTATTCGCTAATCGCTACTACCGAATACCGATTTGTACTTCTGCTGCCTCTCCGTGTGTACGCGCGGCGCACGCGGCCGAACCGCGCACGGGCTACTGCACTCATGATCCTCTTACATCACAAGCAGTACGACGACCAGGTTTACGACTTTCCCAAGCTGACTATTATGAAGTGGAGCGTCGCGTAACTGTGACCGTCAGCGTATCGCATGAATCATGATACGCCAATATCGAACAAAAACTTTTGATGTGTGATCGCGCAGCATGTAATCGATAATCATCATTGCAGAAGCCCTCTGCCAGTCACTTTCGCGGGTAACTCCGCATATCCTATTTCACTACTATATTTCCAAAAACCGACCTATTTATAAGTTTAAAAATCCATTGAAGGTTTATAATGTATGTATCACATGTATGATATAATGTCGATATCACTCCGATCGCATGTGTGTTGACGAAGCGTTACATATAGATTAGCTAAGGTATCACATGATATAAAATACCGAACACATTTTCAAGACTGTAAATATATTGCTATATTTTCTGTACCTTGAAATTCATTATAGTAGATTGGAGTTTGAATTGTAATAATTTGTATTGAGTGAACATTATGCAGGAACTACGTAGTAATAAGTTAAGATGAACTACATAATAATCGCAATGTCAATAAACAATTCGTAGACAATTTCTCAACAATTTTATTGTAACCCTTTAAACGTAATTCAATTGATTTCATGATTTGACCTTTTTAAAGTAACACCCAAGGTTTAGGACAACCTAAATATATCGAAAAGTTAAGACAATATTTGATTTTAGCAGAAGTTTTAAATAATAGAGAAAGGGGTTACAATACCCTTGCACAATGCACATGCTCATTCAGCATTTTAAGAACATTAAGAGCCGATACAATAGTAATAATACAGATCACTTAGAGCGAATTGAAAACAACTAACACCCCGGTGGGGCTATAAGAGTATTCCAGCGAGTAATGGAACGTAATTGAAATCTTACAGATAACATATAACGAGATACATAACGTTAAGTAATGAGGAGCTCTGTCAGGTGGATAGCTGGCGATGCGCAGGCACCGAACACGTGACTTGTCGGTCTGACGGTCCTATAACATTTCCAATATTATTACATTATTATATTACTAATACGCTCAATTCTAAAATCAGTCTATGTCCGTCATAAATTTCGAAAAGTATTCTTTCAGTTTATTTTTCAAATTTATTGGTTAATTATAATTTATTTTTAGTATTTATAGGCATTTAAAGAAAACCAGATTATTTAATAAAGTTATTCAAAATATAAGTCATTTGACTGCATAAGTTTTTTTTACGAGTGGCAATATTCTTCAGTGAATTTGCTGTGCGCTGTTTTTAGGCGCGAAATTAATATTTATAACCAGCCAGCAATTAAATAACTTACATACTTACATTATTATATGATTTTATTAAGTCTAATGTTTAAAAACAGGAATTCCCAAAACACCTATACATATATTTAATATATTAACAAAATCTTTAAATTCTTTAAAAAGTATATTGAGACATTCAACTTTACAAAACGTTTGAACAGAAAATATGTAAATCTATTAATTGAATTATTGTTGCTTGCATTTTCAAAATTACTGTTGTAAGATTTTTTTTAATAATTTTATTGAATTTGGTGACTGGGAAGTTCTGTTTGAAATTGTTAATGCATATCTAATTTAAACTATACTTTTAAAATTACACTATGATAATCTGGCTCAGTACACTAAGAGTTCTGGCTAATAATTTTGTAATTTCTTACCTACCTACACCTACCTATGCTATAACCAGCCTATGACAATATATAGGTAATACTATTGTTTGTTCGACACTAGTCTTGTAATATCTTTAAAGTACCATGCAGTGTCGAAGAATAATAAGAAATGTGAAATATAAAAAAAAATAAAGCACATTTCGTATCGGACTATAAAAGTGCTATAAGTGAAAATAGATTTTCTTCTATTGTGCTCAGGGTGCAGTTTTTTGCTCAAATTATCTTTTTCTTTGTGTTTTTTTTTTCAGCTTAATGTAGTCTAGCGTTTGACCATAACTCATCTCATGTTAAGTGTGTGGTCGAAGGTGGAGCACGCTTGTTTGACAGAAACCATTTTTAAATCCCCGAAATTAAGTCTTAGTCCAGGCGCGCACTAGTTTTTTGACACGCGGCAGAAAACTGCAAATACTGCAACAAACAGTTTTAAATTGTATTCACGCACTGACGGCGAACTATTGCTGTTTGGTACAGTACATATGTGCGCCATTATGCCGCTGCTGTTTTCTGCTGCGCGGCGAAAAACCGTAGTGAGCGCCTGGTCCTAATGAACAGAGATTGCAAATCCACTGCTGATGCATAAAAATCGAAGATTCAATTTATTATTATAATAGATTGGGATTGCATCTTCGATTTTGTTTCCAGAAAATATAATTTTGATGTGACACAATAAAACATTGAAGGAGAGTTCAATTGTGAGAATATAAGAATCATGACCAATGTTGATTATTTTATAAATGTGCGCCAATAGATTGTAAGGGTCACATTGCAGGAATGATTAATCTGGGCCTTATTGAAAATATCGTTCCTAAAGTTGAATATGTATCATATTTTTTATTATTTGATCACGTCAGTGTCCATGCTCTTTGGTTAAAATACAATGTAGCATTATGGCAAAATATCGATTAAATCTAGTAGTCAATACTTCTACTTTACTCAATGGAGCAAATATGATTGCGGCATGCAAATTTCTTACTCCAATCAGATTAAATATACAACAACTCCTTGCGGAGTTATAGAAAATTCGGTTCACCGATTCTCAACAAGCTTAATGACTCGACAGATCGAATGATACATCTACTCGATGATTCGATACAAAAATCTAATTATAAATACTGTCTATGTCAGCCCAGAGAGTGGTCATCAAACCTGCCCCTGCACCCGTTTAGAAGAAAGTGTTATACACGTAGCCGGTCGCAATGAGGCCCAGCACGAGGAGGCACAGCATAATCATAATCTTCTTCTGCACAATGACAAACACAACACACATTAGTACGCTAGGGGAGACCGGCGAGTGCGCCGTGCGCCGGCGATAACGCGAGCCCTTCGCGGTGCGCTCTCGCGAGACGGGACGAGACGAGACGAGACGAGTGCCGTGTCGTGTCGTCTCGTCCGTCCGAGCGGGCAGGTTATCGGCGCGCAGGCCCACTCGCCGCGGGAGCGGTTACCTTGAGCGTGGCGATGCGGTATCGCGCGTCTCACATGAAGTAGCTGGACACGTAGCCGACGACCACGAGCCCCAGTATGAGCAGGCACACAACGATCATGATCTTCTTCTGTACGCCCATACATATGCAACAGTACGCTTTAATCTCGTCCGCGGGCTTCGCCACGCGCTACTCAACACCTTCTTATACTTAAATCACTATTGGGCTTTATTGTGGGTGCGTCATTTGCCTCGATACGCTCGCGGTGAAAGGAATAAAAATAAATGAAAATAAAATAAATAAATGTAATTCTCAAAATTATGAACATATTTACATTTTTTCAGTAAATCGAAGTATAGTTACATTTTCAAAAACACGAATATAAATCTCACTTAAAGAATTGAATATTGTTCGTTTATCGAAAACATAGTACAAATGCAAACATAATATTGTTTTAACAATATAACAACGCATAATAAGTAATAATTAATAATTATAGACAATGGCAAATAATAATGTCTCGCAGTCTTTCGATTAAATAAGTGATTGCAAGAGACCGATGCTCCTCAAACATCGCAAGAGTACATACACAATTACCACCGCACATCCAACAACTTCAAATCACAGTTATTTGCTAATAAGATAGCAATATGATATAAAAACATGTGCGTTTCGTTATTATAAATATAGTTCATAATAATATATGAAAGAATAAGTAAAACGTTATTAAATGCAATCATTGTAACATAAAGCAAACATAATATGTAACGTGACATTAGACATTAGAAGTAAAGATTTAAATATTATAAATGAACTATTAAATACTGCATTCGTAAACAACAATCCGATCTTAAAGAGGGTATTAATAAATAAGAAACGGACTTATCGCGTCTTCTATAAGTACTGTAGTAAAGATCTTGCCATAGCTAAAGCGTGGGAGAGCAAATAAATTTGAATGTACTGTCCTTAAATATTTTGACGGACATTGAACAACAAATTCTGATGGTTTAATGTTGAATATTAGTTAAATGGGGATACTAGTATTAATGCAATATAAAAAAGAAAAAAAAATCGAAACTAAGACCATGTCGTAGTCTGCGACATTCAAGACATGGGGGCATGAAATAAAACCATGAGTAATCCTATAAAAAACTTCGTTAAAATTTGGGTAAGAAACAGGTAAAAGTACCTCAGAAACATGAGTTATAATCGTACACACTTCTAACTTTCCTTATATTGAGTTTTAATAAACGAAATTGAACTCGTACGGCAGTGTATATATTCAATAAATTTATTTGCCCTCACACGTAATAATAAATTATGTATACTTAAATATAGATCATTTATACGACTAATAAAATACTGGTTGTGATTTCAAATAACACTAACTCTGTAATAGGTACAATAGCTATTAATATGTATCATAATTAAAGGAAGAATCTTGTGAAAATTTTATTTAACAGAAAAATAAAACAACGCATCATCTGAAAATGCTATTGTCGAATTAGTAAAGCTAATTCTGTTAATATATGTACAATAGTTAAGTATACACTTGAATCCTTATAAAATAAATTTATATTAAATATCTATATTGGAATATAATATAATTAATCGGTACAGCTCTTTCTGTTAGGCATAGCCTATTGCTTAGTTGTCAAAATAAGTATGGATAGATTATATTAGACGCATCTATAGCCAAAACTTTTTTGCAAACCTGCAGCCAGCCAGTAATTGGTTTTCCAATCAAAGAGAAGCATAAAAAACTTAACAAAATAAGCATATGTTTTGTTTGTGTGATTACTGATTAGCATTTTTCGCAGTATAGTTCTTATAATTGTATACAAACAAGCTGACCCAGCCATTATATTACATTCCCGAACACGACAATATTTACATAACATGACTTTTTGAATAGTTTCAACTTTCAGTAGTTATTCGACAGCACTATATATACATTCAGGTTTAATCTAAACTAAAGTACAATCTTCTTATTGCACTTTTCACATATTGTCTTCCATCTACTTGACGCGAGCAGAGATAAATTCATTTAGCGCTACGTTCTGTTCGTTACAAAAATATTGTATGTATATTGTAGATATATGTAATCAAAAATATGGTTATTCGCCGGTGCTTCAAAACGATTCAATTAAAAAATTTAGCAAACGTTTGTGACAATGACAACGGATAGATCTGAGCACCAATAGAGTGGGTAGGGATAATATAAATGATATAAATGCTAGCTTAGAGTTAGAGGAATAGTTGCGTGGCGCTGTTCGGGTCGGCGTATGACGTCACAGCTGGTATCAGCGCAGCTTAACTCAGGACGATCGCGAGCACAATTATTAATATAACCAGCGTAACGGACAGGCATATTATGAGGAAGATTTTTTTCTGCAATGACAAAGGAGAAACAAAACCAAAATAAATCAAATGATAAATGCTAATGCTAATGGCTATGAGAGTTTCTATTGTACGGTGCGTGTATTGTGAAGGGTCTTTGATGCATGTAAACTAGCTGAATTTGATCGGTTTTGTGGCCAATATAGTAAGTGTAGCTTGTTTAAGGCAGGGGTACCAAATAATTTAGCAATATGTATCTCTTAGATTTTTAGTATTGGCTAGTTATTTGATATAAATATATGTAAATATAATTATATCGATATTGAAACAAAAGTAATTTTTTACTTATATTCTTATGTGTTTTGTAAATTTTAATGTTGTTTAGTGGCTCTTAAAAGTTTGATCTTAAATCCAACACTACGATATTATATACCATATTTTAAAATTAATGTAGCAAAGCAAAACAACAATTTATGTACATGCACTAATATACATATAAAGCTCGAACAACATATATTGCAAATGATTAAGACATATAATAAATATTCATATTATGTATATTTCCCCGAACTAAATTAATTTGCGAACTTAGAAATGTTATTAAGGAGACATCTTGTTTTTTGTATAGAGCTTATAACGAAGTTATAATCATAAAAAACCAACACTAACCGCGCAAGCTTGAAATTTATAAGACACTAGCTGACTAGGCGAACTTCGTAACAACCTATAATCATTAAATATAAAAAAAGGAAATGCTAATCTTTTCTTACATAAGAACCTTCTCCTAATAATAACAAATTCAACAAAAAAAATCAGCCTAATCGGTAAAGCCGTTTTCATGTTATGTCGTGACAACGGAAAACGGGTTTAAGGTTTAAATAAAGGGTTAGATTAAACGTATTTTTTTAGTTAACAATCAATTTTAAAGATATTCAAACTTTGAATGTTGAATAAGATGAGAAGGTAAAAATTTATAGCAAAGTAAAAATACTTTTTTGATAAGTACTGATGAGCAAACGTTTCTAATCATAAATTTTAAACTACTGCTTTCTAAATTTTTAAGCTTACTCTTGCTATTGCATTATCAATGAGTTTTCAAATTATCATTAAAACAACGCGACTAAGATATATACAAATATCAGCAAGAAATATTTCGAGATAAAATGTATAATCTAATTTTACTGTGCTTCTTCTACATAGTTTAGACTAATTGCAATTTCTCTCTATATATACATATATGACTAAAAGCCATGCAACGAAATACCTGCGACATCCTCACTTTATTACTTAAATTAATATATTATGATTCATCATTAGTATATATTGTGTCGAATTTTTAAACGGATTTAAGGAGCGGTTTATTTATTATTAAATATTTAAAGTGTCGACGACAATCCGTGAAAGGATATTCCCCTCAAAAAACGACCAACTATTCGTGACCACGTTTATTTAAAAGAGTCGAAACTTCGAGATAAATAATAATAAATAAATCACGATAAAAATCCAATTCTCAATATTTATACTAATTCCTCATTAGATTAACAATGCCAGGTTTATACCTTCGAAATGACGATCGTGTTCATGCAAAAAAATGAAGAAAAACATAAACAATATAAAATCCAATGCAAAATTAAATAACAGATCAAAGAAATAGAATCGAGCTATAACTAGCCAGTTGAGACAAGACCCGAGTTAATGGTAGTAACGATAGTCCACTCCCGGCGTCAGATGTCAATTGTAAGATGGAGTATGCCCAGTGTCCGTACTCCGTATTAGTGTAGCGGTGGTTAGAGCCGCGGCGCGGTACATGGTGCCGGTTACCTTCCGCGCCTTGGTGGCCCAGTGGTAGGCGTCCAAGAGCTCGCCGCCGCCGGACTCGACGTAGTCCGTCGCCTCGGTCACGTGGTGCTCGATGCGATCTATCAGTTCGCCCTGCTCGCGCTAAGGGGAGCGCGCGGGGCGCGGGGGCGCGGGGAGCGGGGGGCAGAGGGGGGTGGGACGCACGACCGACTTGCGATCGGCCGATTGGTTCATACGCATTGCGGGCCGCGAGTTGCGCGCGCGCCGCTAAGTGTGTTACAGGAGCCGACCGAATACGCGCTGACGAAATTAGAGTTAGGATAGTGACAGAACGATCGAAATAATATTAGTCGACACAGAAGAATACGTGATATACAGTACGGTTAGTGATCCCTTAATTAGTACAGACATTTTAAATTCCAGTTACTTGCCATATAATAACGTCGTTCGTGTTAAATAATATATTAATCGTATACTTAGTGTTAGTCGTAAAACAGATTCATGTTATTATATAACAAATATTGATATAAAAGGCAAATTACGCACACACCAAAATGAAATACACGGTAGTGACACACAAGTCAAATAATTAGATTAAGTTAAGAAGCCCACTTCCATAAGTTAGTCCGTGTTAGAGTACATACGAGTCACAACAATGAAAGCCGATCGGTGAATGCACATTATAGACGGAAAACAGAAGACGGTGTGAACCAATCACCGAGTCGTTGACGTAATAAAAGCGGGGTCAAAAGTTGAGCCGTTCACGAAACAAAACGGGAAGGAAGGAGGAGTCGGGGGCGGTGGGGAAGGGGTGGGGACAAACAAAACAAAAACGCATTAGCAACGAATGTAACAACATTGGAATTAGGCGAACTCACCCGTCGAGCTTTGCTCTGATATTTAAGGGCCTTCTTTGTATCCTGTGTGGCAGTTTGGACATAGTCCACAGCGTGCTCTACATGATATTCAATGCGGTCGATCATCTCACCCTGTATCCATACGATTATGTTAGCACTACATTTCTAATCTACTATTAATTCTTTTGAAAATACAAAAACGGGTCAATAATAGCTTGGATATAATAAGTTATTGAAATGTATCGTAAGTTCATATTGCGCCGGGATCTAATGAATCGTACAATATTGTACGTCGAGTCTATTTGTATCAATATAAGTTTTATAACTACACTGTCATAACATGTTTCGAAGTTGGGAAAAGTTATGCTATTATCGGAAAAAGTTTGTCCCGGTACACTGCATAAATGGCGTCTTCCTATAATCTCTCAGTGATTCTTATTGATACTCGGAAATTGTATGTCAAACTACATTTATTTATATACGCCGTTCTAACGAGACGCTGTAATAGGGTTAGAATTTATAAATGTAAAACAAATTATTTAAATCTCATATTAGTACAACTTTTTTAAGACGTATTTTTTTGTAAAGAATCACTACTGACATTAAATAAAGAAAACTGGTTAGTATCTTCATTAACATCCCAAGAACTAATTTTCTATAATTAAATAAAACCATATAGTTTTATGGCATAAAGCTATCTGGAAACAATTATTAAAACGGCAATTCAATAGCAATATTCAGGCGACCAGCCAGCACGTTTCTTCATAACCAAATTAAAAAAAAAATAAGATGAACTGTCATCAAGCACAGATTAAATACCATAGCTGACATAGATTAATTAGACATCAGAGAGAATAAGTGTTTTGTCTCTCCAGTGAATCGCCTCACCAGAAACATTTTTCTTAGTTTCCATAAGCGACCTTTTTCCTTCACGATGCCCTTGGCATACTCAAAAGCTTGATATAAACACGCTTGTCATTGGCGAAATCTATAAGGAAGAGCCCCCTACTTAAAAAATAGGGGTTTGTCATAGACATAGAAAATAGATGTATGACCTGACTCTCCACAAGCATGGCCATGTCCATGAACATGTCGTGCAGCTCCCGGATGGACGTCTCCAGCTTGATGATGTCCGCGTGTCGCGCCTCGATGTCGGCCAGCGTCTGCTTCGCTTGCTGCGTCTCCATTATTATCTAGAAATTACGGTCGCTGTTTTAGTCGTATGTTTTAAGTATGATTGTGGTCAAGGGCGGAACCCGATTAGCTTAGCTCACAGTCGTGATCAGGTCAAGAGCTTGTAATTTAATTTTGACCACAATAGATATCATAAATCATTCCTAAATAATGTTCTATTAGTGTGGTGACCCAGCTCACGGCAGATCATGACTTCAATTCGTTACAATCAACGGTGGATCCAGGGAGTATCCCCCCTGGATCCACCGTTGATTGTAACTAGCGAACAAATAGGTATATAACATGTTTTTCTTTGAATACAATCTATTCGATTATTTTCAGTCATACATAGCAGAGATAAATATGATAAGCCAGAAATACTAGGATTTTTTGTTTCTTGTAAATAATAACACATATGTGTATTATGATTTCTTGTGTGGTGTTGTTATTCAAAAAAGTGTAAAATTCTTACTGCTGAACGATAAGACCGATAGTGACTGAAAGAGTTAGAGATTGAAAACAGATCACTTATCATTCGGTCAAATATAAATAATTTGTATTAATGTGTAACACAAAAATATTAGTCATATGTTACGACTTATGACATTGCATGTGATAACAAAGAATTTGCATGATCTTATCAGTTGTAAACATAATGATAAAAACACTGACTTTATTATGCCCAATTTAAAAAGGTTCCATAAATTCTACTCAGAACAAACGGTTATAGTTGAAACAAACAGCTGACCTATTGTAGATAGCTTCAGATACGAAGAAGAGATTTCATTCAATCTGTCAATTTACATAATTTATTTAATTAACCCCGTTGCACCGGCAGTAATATATGGCACGCTACACGGACTGTGGCCCAAAAGGCAGTAATTACTGAGCGATGTTATTTCACAGTGCGGGTTATTAAGCGAATTCTCGTTAATGTGATTGTACGGTCCTGTACTCGCATAATTAGATGCAATTCGCTCGATTGTTGGTGCGATTACTGTTTATATTATTACAATTACAGTGATTTAACAATTAACAAACAGTGTTTTACAAAAGCGAGAATTTATATCTTACTTCTTATTTCATTATTGTGCGATATATGTAGGAGTTGACAGTTGTTTATATGTACAATTTTTAGCAAAAAAATCGCCTGTTGAACATTTTTTCTTGTTGTACGTTTTTATTTTTGACCCGTAGTAATTCTTTGTTATGTAATTGTACATCAAAACTATCAGAGTTCCTTGCCAGTTCTCTGTAGAAATTGCCTTCTTAACCGGTGTTAAATGTTTTGTAATACCATGACGATTCAATAGTTCGACTATATTATGTAGCCTAGTTGAATAAAGATACTTTTGACTTGACTTGAGAGAGTTGAAGACTCACCCCTTGAGTGAATACGGCGGGGTTGTCTTGCTCGAGCATGGCTTCGAGCTCGTCGTCGGTGGTGGCGCGGCCCGTGATCTCCAGCTGCCGGAGTATCCTGTTTTTGCACCGATCCCGGTAGTCGGTCTGCGTGCGGTTGTACTCGGTCATCACCTCGACGAACTTGCGCGACAGGGTCGAGTGCTGCGTCTTTCTTATCCTCAGGTCCGCCGACGATTTGTTCGAGTGCTCCTCTTGTTCGATGTTCTGCTCTATGTCTGCGGGTTTGGTCATACGAGTTCAACCAATTGAAAATTACAACATGTTTACAACAAATAAAAACTAAACATCTAAAGTTTATTATGCCAGAAGTACGTACGATTACTATATTGATCTCAATAAAAGAAGAAAATTGAAACAAAAATGAAAATAAACTTTTATAAACAAAATTGGTGATAAAATTATACCCACTGAAACGCCTTTTGCCATCTCCGAATGAAAGAAAATGATTTTCGTGTAAATGGGAACTTGTCCCAGCAATTTTATAAAATGCTCCCTCGAGAGTCTTTTCAATGGCACTGAGCATTTTATAAATTTTATGGCCTCGTCCGTTTCATAATTTAAATTGAACTAGAGATGTAACTTTAAATAGCTTATTGCTACATTGATATTAACCTTCTAATAAAACAAATAGTGACTTACGTTTTAATTTTCCTCTAACTTTGTTGGCAGTTTTCTTGATATCGGCCATGAGGTCTTCTAACTCATGCTTTGTTTCTGTAATAATAGTGTGTTGTGTGAATTAATTATATTGTTGAAAAACTTCATTAAATGTTTAAAATCTTCATTAAACGTTGTTCTCTGATAGGTATAATTAATGAGTTGCTATTTAAAACATATATATCCGTAAATGATGAAAACTATTCTATCTAGCACCGTGATCATAAAAAAAAGGGTAGTATTTAACCTTGCCTCAA
>JADANM010001810.1:7213332-7254446 GCA_026213755.1 Eurema hecabe
AATTATTAAAACGGCAATTCAATAGCAATATTCAGGCGACCAGCCAGCACGTTTGTTCATAACCAAAGTTAAAAAAAAAAGATGAACTGTCATCAACCACAGATTAAATACCATAGCTGACATCAAAGAGAATAAATGTTTTGTCTCTCCAGTGAATCGCCTCAGCAGAAACTTTTTTCTTAGTTTCCATAAGCGACCTCGTTCATTCACGATGCCCTTAGCATACTCAACAGTTTGAAACGCTTGTCATTGGCGAAATCTATAAGGAAGAGCCCCCTACGTAAAAAATAGGGGTTTGTCATAGAAAAAAGATGTATGACCTGACTCTCCACAAGCATGGCCATATCCATGAACATGTCGTGCAGCTCCCGGATGGACGTCTCCAGCTTGATGATGTCCGCGTGTCGCGCCTCGATGTCGGCCAGCGTCTGCTTCGCTTGCTGCGTCTCCATTATTATCTAGAAATTACGGTCGCTGTTTTAGTCGTATGTTTTAAGTATGATTGTGGTCTAGGGCGGAACCAGATTAGCTTAGCTCACAGTCGTGATCAGGTCAAGAGCTTGTAATTTAATTTTGATAACAATAGATACCATAAATCACTCCCAAATCATGTTCTATTAGTGTGGTGACCCAGCTCACGGAGATCATGACCTCCATGATCCCCCCCTGGATCCATCGTTCATGACCAGCGAACAAATAGGTATATAACATGATTTTTTTACTACTATCTATTCGATTGTTTTCAGTCATACATATATACATACAGTGATAAATATGATAAGGCAGAAATACTAGGAATTCTTGTTTCTAGGATATGATGATATGAATGATAACAAATAGGTGTAATATGATTTCTTGTGTGGTGTTGTTATTCAAAAAAGTGTAAAATTCTATACCGCTGAACGATAAGACCGATAGTGACTGAAAGAGTTAGAGATTGAAAAAAGATCACTTATCATTCGGGCAAATGTAAATAATTTGTATTAAGCTGTAACACAAAAATATTAGTCATATGTTACGACTTATGACATTGCATGTGATAACAAAGAATTTGCATTATCTTATCAGTTGTAAACATGATAAATACACTGACTTTCTTATACTTTATTTTATAAAGTTCCATAAATTCTACCCAGAACAAACGGTTGAAACAAACAGCTGACCTATTGTAGATAGCTTCAGATACGAAGAAGAGATTTCATTCAATCTGTCAATTTACATAATTTATTTAATTAACCCCGTTGCACCGGCAGTAATCATTTATATGGCACGCTACACGGACTGGAGCCCAAAAGGCAGTAATTACTGAACGATGTTATTTCACAGTGCGGGTTATTAAGCGAATTCTCGTTAATGTGATTGTACGGTCCTGTACTTGCATAATTAGATGCAATTCGCTGGATTGTTGGTGCGATTACTGTTTATATTATTACAATTACAGTGATTTAACAATTAACAAACAGTGTTTTACAAAAGCGAGAATTTATATCTTACTTCTTATTTCATTATTGTGCGATATATGTAGGAGTTGACAGTTGTTTATATGTACAATTTTTAGCAAAAAAATCGCCTGTTGAACATTTTTTCTTGTTGTACGTTTTTATTTTTGACCCGTAGTAATTCTTTGTTATGTAATTGTACATCAAAACTATCAGAGTTCCTTGCCAGTTCTCTGTAGAAATTGCCTTCTTAACCGGTGTTAAATGTTTTGTAATACCATAACGATTCAATAGTTCGACTATATTATGTAGCCTAGTTGAATAAAGATACTTTTGACTTGACTTGAGAGAGTTGTAAGACTCACCCCTTGAGTGAATACGGCGGGGTTGTCTTGCTCGAGCATGGCTTCGAGCTCGTCGTCGGTGGTGGCGCGGCCCGTGATCTCCAGCTGCCGGAGTATCCTGTTTTTGCACCGATCCCGGTAGTCGGTCTGCGTGCGGTTGTACTCGGTCATCACCTCGACGAACTTGCGCGACAGGGTCGAGTGCTGCGTCTTTCTTATCCTCAGGTCCGCCGACGATTTGTTCGAGTGCTCCTCTTGTTCGATGTTCTGCTCTATGTCTGCGGGTTTGGTCATACGAGTTCAACCAATTGAAAATTACAACATGTTTATAACAAATAAAAAACTAAACATCTAAAGTTTATTATACCGGAAGTACATCCGTTTACTATATTTATCTCAATATACATAAAAGAAGAAAATTGAAACAAAAGTGAAAATAAACTTTCATAAACAAAATTGGTGATAAAATTATACCCACTGAAACGCCTTTTGCCATCTCCGAATGAAAGAAAATGATTTTCGTGTAAATGGGAACTTGTCCCAGCAATTTTATAAAATGCTCCCTCGAGAGTCTTTTCAATGGCACTGAGCATTTTATAAATTTTATGGCCTCGTCCGTTTCATAATTTAAATTGAACTAGAGATGTAACTTTAAATAGCCTATTGCTACATTGATATTAACCTTCTAATAAAACAAATAGTGACTTACGTTTTAATTTTCCTCTAACTTTGTTGGCAGTTTTCTTGATATCGGCCATGAGGTCTTCTAACTCATGCTTTGTTTCTGTAATAATAGTGTGTTGTGTGAATTAATTATATTGTTGAAAGACTCTTCGGCAGAACATGCAAAATACAAAATCTTCATTAAACGTTTTTCTCTGATAGGTATAATTAATGAGTTGCTATTTAAAACATATATATCCGTAAATGATGAAAACTATAGCTATCTGGCACCGTGATCATAAACATTTTTATTTTTGAAGCATTTCCAGCTTTTATAAATTACCCGCAGGCTTTTATTCTCTGTTCACAAATTCTTATTCATACTATTCTTTTAAATTTCTTTTACTTGGACTTTACAGCAACCTTGTATTTTCGTTTCGTTGCACCGTTGGCCTACAAAACTTTGGCATTATAAGATGTTATATTGTACTTAAAAAAAATTACGAGCGACAGTAAAATTACTAAACGATGCCAAGACTTTAAAGTTTGAACTCATCTCAATAATGCCTATTTATCAGACCGTGAAAATCTCAAGTGGATGACATTAAGAAGTTTAAATGATACTTGAATATTATAATGCTATCATCAACAACTTTCTATCTTATTAATTTTATCTTGACGGTGTTACGGCGCTTAATCGGTGTATTATTCAATTTGTAATGTGATATAAAGTCTACTTATTACATTTTGAATTTTTTTGGTGCTTATTTATGGTTATGAAGCAATAAACACTAGCCTTTAATTAATATGTGGAAGCTAAGCTGAAGTTATGATATACGTTCCACAATATAACACCCACGCGTGATCTGTTTGCGTATCTGATGCAGTGACAGATTATATTTATAAATATATTGAGGGAAATCCCTTTTTTGATAAAAATACTAATATTGTACATTTTTTATTTAACTGCCTATATAAGGTATTAATTAATAATGGTTCTAAAGCAGATGATCAACTCAATTTCAGAATACAAATTAAAATTGTAATCACAGTACAAAAGGTAAATGTACAAACTCATAGGGAAAGTTAGCGAATAAACAATTAGTGCAGATTGCAAGGCACGCTCGGTCCAGCAAAGTTAGTCAATTAACTGGGGGCCACAGCCTTATTCCCACTCGCTCGAACTTGTCGGAGAAATAATCGCCACGATAACAAGTGCCATTTCTCCGCCGCAGGGCGCTCAACAAAGTGACACAATTTGCAGTAAAGTACACTTCGCTCGTATAACTTAGGGCCAACCGCAAGTATGTCGAAGACAGATGAAATTGATTCTCACTCTCGTTGTTAGCCCATTCGATCACAGCTAATTTTAATAGGTCGCGAACAAATGTGACACGAGCTTTTGCAAAATTTATTGCTGCGGCATGCGGAATTCTACATTGGTAGCAACGGCATATATCATCGCTATTTATGGCAAGACCCAAAGAATGCAAATTAACAAATTTTTGAATTGATTTGACGAAAATCACATCGCTTTAATTGGTTTATCTATTTATTCTAATGGAATAATATACAAAGACACTGGCTAAGTTCAGCAGTATCCTCTGCACAAACCCAAATCAAAAATAATTTTCACGAATAAAGGCTAACGAAAAAATCTGTTGACTTTTTGCTTAAAAGATTAAATTACGCCTTTCATTAAAACACAAACTTACCTCTTTATACTCCTTAACAGGACTAAAGATTTAACAGTACATTACTTTAGGAGATGACATCACCTAAGCTAAATCTTTATTAAGATCAATTCGGACTATAACTCTCGCATACAAACATTTATAATCCGTAAAGTACGCCGTAGCCCGTACATCACATTTATACAGCGAAGGTGTCTGACGTTGGGTAAACAAAAGACAAATCACCTACATCCCCGTTACAGGATCATTTAAAGCGACTCGTAAAAGGTAAATGTAAGCTATATACGCGTACATTCATTAATTTCATTTACCTTCACTGCAGTGTTACATTTTTTATGTGACACGCAACATTTCATCTACATATTTTTAGCTTGCCCTAAATCAAAGTGATTTTATCGACTCGGTTTAGTTAAGTTTCAAATTATGTTGTTAGGGAATAACCGGGCTAATACGTTACGTAGGAAAGGCTGTTAACCTAAGCATATAATTATAGAATAGGTGTTGCTTTGGTATAATAAAATGTGTATGTATTTAATGTTACTAAAAAATCTCTAAAATCATTCCATCTATATAAAACCTGACTTTTAATTTGAAACACTTAATTTGAAAATTAAAAACAATAATGTATATACCTACATAAGTTGGTTACTTTATTACTTAGGTATCAAACATCCTATTCCATTCATAGAGCATAAATACAGGTAAATAGGTAAGCTCATTTTTTGGAGACTATTTAAAATATACTCAGTAACATTGGAGATGTAATTAAATCAGACTCGTTTACAACAATTGCTTCGAAAGATTTAGCGAATTTACCTCTATACAAATCTTTTCTTAGTGCTTTTCTTTACTTTATCCTACATTTTACTAGTGCGACGAAAGTTAAAATAAGTCCAACATATAAAATGTGAAATCTCCATTTGGCTTGTACATTGTTGCCGTGCGGAGGTCTTTTCACATGTTCTCTACCGAGTCCCCGGAGGAATGTAATCGTTGACATAGTTCCACTTTGGATATTACAGAAACTTCGTTACGTTTGCGATTATAACGCTCCAGTTACTAATGCTTCAACAAAATTTATAAGGGCCTTAAAATGTATGATCACGCGACTTACATATTTTAATGTAATATGTAAGCACTCCGTTTTTGATCTCGTAGCAACGTCGGGATATTTTTATCATATGTTTTAATCCATAACCTTATTTAGCTGTGAGCCGATTTTGAACTAAATCTATTTAGTAATATTTTAAAGAGTAGATTTGTGTAAGAAAATATTTACAGTTATTTGAATACAGGGTAGACTTAAGTATGTAGTGGGGTACGTTACTTTACACACGATATAAAACTCACCCAAATAATACAAGACCTAAAAAAGATTTGTATCTTAGCAACATATGCGAGGACATATGCGTCCTAACCGTTCAGTTCATTACAGTAGGTATTTCGTAGGAATACGGGGTCGAGATCCAATTACGGAGTTAAGAAACAATAGTAAACAGTAAAATATTGCAAAAGCCTTTGCGCACCATTGACCTTTTTATTAGTTCCGTCTAATCCTACCTTGATTGTTTCGCGAGAAACGCGAACGGTACAAATTACGCTTTCGGCTCGAATTTACAAGTCATGTTCTAAACAAAAACATGGCCTGTAATTTTGTCTATTCTCTTTATTCACATCATTGAACCGCATGTTTCGCTCGTCAAATTAAATGTAAACAGTTTTACATTACAAGATTAATTCACAAAGGGGTGCCGAGCCACAAGCCACCACACAGCCTTCCTATCTACCAGTTCAAATTGTAAAGAATGCAAAATATTTTCCTAAAGCTATATTGTGAACCGGGACAAAACATTGAAGTGTAAAACGTAATGAACATAAGTAATGTGGGTAGGTGAGACATTTACGAAGGCCTTTCACGAATAATGTTTTGCTGAATTTGCAAACTGACATAGTATATCAACATAGGTTCTATAGAAGCGTTTAATCATTATTCGCGTTTTATTTGTGATTTTAGTTGCCCACGCTCGAGTTACCTCCCACACGCCCGGGTAGATCACCACTTTAAGCTTTAGCGTATTAGACACGCCTACAAAGCATCATCTCGTGGGTTGCTTGCTACCCTATTAAAGGGCAGGATATAATTAGCTCCTGTCAATAGCTGTTTATTTTTGCACGTTGACTTTTAAAGCTTTAACATTTCACCTTTATCATAATACGCCTATATTCATCTATATTAATATTATAAAATGTTAAGATTATTTTCATTATTTTGTACAGAATAGACTCTGCGTAAAGAATCGTTTTCACTTATTTTACTTATTGGCGCTGGTTAGGACACCGAATATATAGTTGGAGTGACTAATGCAGTCTGGTAAAACCATAATGAGCAACTGGTTTTATAAATTAACTTACTTTCATCTGACTGGGGCGCCGACAAAATGGCACTGTGCTTTTTCTTTACCTCCTCGACATTGGCCTGAATCTTATCTATCATCTCCCGTATTTCTTCAACCTGCAAAAAGCCGTACATTATTAATGGTAATGTAGTAATGTAGCTAAAGCATGTTTCCACAAGTCACATATATACCTATTTATTATATTCTACATGCTATTAAAAATGGGTTCAACGTTTCTTACATTGTTCAAGCAAAAAGAACCGGGACAGTAATTATCTGAAGAGCATGAAAGCGTCAGTAAAGAACTCTCAAGATTTTTACAATGAACGTAACACAGACCAGATAGTTTTAAATGTGGAAATGTGAGCATTAACTAAGACATTTATTTCTATAGTTCTTTGACTTAAAAAAATAAAGAATATTAGACCGACGAGATGTTAAGAAATACTTACATTATACATATGTAATTATAATGAATAAAAGAATTAAGTTACAACATAGTGGCTATTTAATATTCTAAAACTGTGCGTGCTGTTTTTTTATTAATGATTGTTTTAATTAAAATGATAAGGTCGCAGCGGAAAATAGCTCTACTTTTAAGGTAGGTATAATAACATCAATTTTTTGTATGATTAATGGTTACTGCTTCAAATATACAGATTATTTCAGAGTAATATTCTACCTTTTTATATTGACCAAAACCTTGCCCCGGGCAAGGATCAGATAACAGAACAAATGTCCACTTTGATGTGTTTATATTTTGAACTCGACACATGAATTCCCTGATCGTTTAAACAAAATATGTTTCACAGAATGTTCAATTGTAATAGCGTAATTATAACATTAAAAGAGTTTCATACATTATAATTTTATAACCAAGAAAATTAAACATATTAATTATTTTCCAATTAAAAGCTATATGATCTGTCATTGTCATATATGTATATACAAAAAATACCCAAAATACAAGAGATCGGGTTTGAGGTGAAATTAGAAGCAACATAAGTAATTTCACCCACGCAAAAAACAAGTCGACAATTAGTGCCAATACACTATATAATACGCTTAAAGCATGTTTAAGAGCTGATCTGATCATCTAATTAAATTACGTTCATGATGTCATTGATCGTGAGCCGTGACGCATACTATATTATTAAATGATACCAACTATAATATATTTCCTTTTTTATAAAGTCATTTTTAATTAAATAGTTGCGTTACGTACAAACGTATTCAGATTAATTGTCAGTTATTTAATTATTTAATTCGTTATTCTACTGAACAATAAAACCCAATTAAAATTTGAATAGTACACGTAACGATATTACGATAGACATAAACAAATTAAAATGGAAGTCATTCGACGTTATAGAACGAGGTATATAGCTCGTTTTAAAGTAATATGTATGATATTTTAATCTGACCAAAGTTATATGGAGCTCCATATCGCGGCCGGACACACTCGCTTCTATGTGTTGTAGAGCTAAAGTTAATCTCTCTACGCTAAACGCTTTTAGAATTACATTTAATATAGTCGTAATAAAACATAAAAAACCTATACATCCTAAGATAAGTAAACAATTTTTAAATGCTATAATGTGCCATACAAAAGTACGCTAACAAGTAAAATCCAATGAAAACTAGGCCTAGCTTTCTCTCAGTTCAGTGAGCCCGAAAGATAAACTAAAAGTAACAATGAAATAGTGCTATCGTCTGTAAAATATTGCCGGTCCGTGTCCATGTAATTCGTATTTCCTAATCGGACTTGTCTCGAATGCGCGATCATGAACGTTGTACATTGACCGCTCTTTATTATTATATTTTGTTTCAATAGTCACGATAATATATCTCTTATCTGACGATACTGTGTGTACTTTTTTCAACACACGTTAAAAGTCCTATCCACAGTTAGGTCATATTATAAAGGTTATCTAGAAGGAAAGTACACCAGATTGAAATTGATTTTTTCGAAAGGGTTTATTCTTTAAGCAGCTAGTAATATAAGCAATATACAATACTACAGTTGTCAAAAAATTTATAAACCAAAATATTTTGGCCCGTTAATCATGACTAACGAGTGACATTTAATATGTGGATCGGATGGAATAGCTAACATAGTCAGGGGTCAATAATGCTATGACGTCACAGCTCTTAAGTCTCGACGGGCGTCTCGTCGCCGCCCCGTCGCCAGGCAATGTCATACATTGCGTCCTTTGCATGCAATCGCCATGCCAACTTTGACGACCTAAAAACCACCTAATGACCCAATATTTCAACCTAAATTACGTTATTATAACAGATATTATAACAATAGCGCTAGATTAAAATAAATTTTGCCAATATTACAAAAAAAACACAATAACTTAAATCAGTTTTGTTTAAAAAAATGTACGTTTGAGGAAGATCAAATAACAAATAAGATCATTATTATTTGATAATACTCTAAAGCTACTACGAGCGCCGAATCGCGAAGCACAAGAGAATTTCTGAGAAATGAATTTTCTTTGCGTCAGCGATTACGATCCCTTTATTATAAGTCTTATAGGTATATTTAATCTACTTGACAATAAAGAGATAAAATTTTTAAATTAAGGAGTATTATTTCTTGATAAGATCTATGATTACTGGCTAACATTTTGAAATAATATATGTTGCTGATGTTCTGCGATTTAACGAGTGCCAAGTTCGATTCTGTTTCTCTTAAGCAAGCTCTAGTCTAATGGTTTAGACGTGAAAACGTAGCAGACATACACACATTTATAATATAAAGTAGGACTGTATCATTTCAGAACGCCTGTCGTTGGTATAAAAAGTATTTTTTGCAACTGGCCACTAATTGACAATCTGCATTGTACACGTTGATATCTACAGTATCATAGGTATATATAGCGTCTGTAATTCGTATTCTAGCGCACAGCATGCAAATGAATTGTGGGACCATGATGAATAGCAAACAAACTGCACGAGTCAAAGGATTGTGAACCATCACGCGTTTAATTAAATGTTCTATTTAGTCCAGTCACGGGTGTGATTGAAATATTTCAAACATTTATGTGAACTATTTGTTAGTGTACTTTACAAAACAGTTATGATTTTCTTTATATTTGCACACACATCGAATAATAATAATAATTAATCATTATAGTCGATAAAAAATAATAATAAAGTATAGGCTCGACATACTTGTTGTTTTTAAACATGAAACTTATGTACATAGGTCTTTTTGTGATAAATTTATTTAAGCCGTTGCTATATTGTAGACATGAAGTAGGTGTATATATACTGTATATGGAATATCTAATAATTCAGTATTCTATGCAGCTTCTATTGTGAGAAATGTATTGAGCGGCTTAATATTATAGACATGGAATACGCTCACATATAAAATGTCGATTTGGTCTTAGTCTATTGTACAACTGGGAAAACAATAGAGCGCAACAAGCTGCAACATTCACAATAACTAGGTGTAATGGAACTAAAATAAACTCCACTGTATAGTCAATATGGGATCCGCAAGCTCAGCTACACACACACACACACATACTGGTTCACTGTTGTATTTATTGTGACATCATTTCACACCTGCTTAGTCAGTGATAACATGTTGTTGCCGTAGGTTATCGTAAACAATGGGAAATACAGTTTCTATTTATTCTATTTGCACGAGAAAAGATACAACAGATTACTCAGAAAAATTATTTATTTGCGCTGGCATTCAATAGTAATTATGTTACTCTTTATTATAATTATGTTACTCATCCAATAACTAGTATCACTTAGTATCATTATATTAAAATACTATAATACTCTACTTTTAGCAGTAATACAAAATGACGTAGCACCAAAGACTTCCTTTACAATCCTAATGCAATACGAAAGAGAAATGAGAAGTTCCGTTTCCTAAATCGATCTTTAAGGTTGCTATTAATTTCCGGGCAAGTGTTACATATTCCTCAAAATTACTTTTGATTTATTCGATGGAATATTTTCTAGAAAGGTAGGTAAGGTTGTGTGGAATGATTAAGGTAAGATGTTCCTTTTCACACGTTGCACAACGCTTACTTGATATAATTTTGTTAAGATTTGTTTTTGTTATTCTTTCACGTAAAAACTATTGAACAGATTTAGCCGAAATTTGGTATTCCGGTACGTTAGACCCTTGATTACATAGGATTCTTTTTTTATTCCTTTTTTCGAGCACAGAAACAACGTAGGCACATCCGACGGCTCGAAACTAATATTCCAAAAACCATAAACGCTGCCGTAACTTTAAACACTTATCATTAAACGTCATAATATCATACACGTGTTCCGAACATTTATCACGATAGCGGTTGACCGTTCCACAACGTTTTGATAAAATTGTCAACGGCCTTTGAAGATGAAACATTTTATCTAGCAAGTCCGTGATCAGATTTTGTTTAATTTCAATCTCAGTTCAACAATCTTCTTCTTGTTACATAATACATGATATTATTATGAGATATCTTACATTTTGTTGGAGGACATTATTGCCGGTTGTCAAATAGATCCTTATCTCCTTTATGAGGTTGCAACTTACAAGTAATTTTATCCATACTAATATTATAAATGCGTAAGTAACTCTGTCTGTCTGTCTGTCTGTCTGTCTATTACGCTTTCACGCCAAAACTACTGAACCGATTGTAATGAAATTTGGTACACAGATGGTCTAGAGCCTGAGATAAAACATAGGCTACTTTTTAACTAAAAAAACGGTTATAAGGGGGAGAAAGGGGAAGTTAAAGTTTATATGAAAGTCCACGCGGACGGAGTCGCGGGCAACAGCTAGTTTTATATAAGTCTAGAAATAAGTAGTTTTTATGATTTGTATAATTAATATGTTATAATACAATAAGCCCTATTTATAATGATATTATTAATATGGCTTATTATTTATTATAATTATTTTGCTATAACTACTATTTATGAAAACCTCCGAACTAACACACGTGTTGGCATCACATATAATATACTGTTTCATAACATTTAAAAATATATACGTTCATTGCATGTCGTAACGTTAAAATGGTTTTAATACCTCAAAAAAATATAAAAACAAAGATATATTAGTACTTCTAATACGGCAAAAGTTTTATGTTAGCTATAAAACTGATTCAGTTTTTAATCAGGTTGTTTGTATCCCGCAACTTTTATTAAAGTCTGTAATAACGAGGCGAGCGATGCAGCGTTCATACTTCATTCAATTTTGCAAAACGACTTAGCGATAATGATCACTAATTTTAGATAGCTTTGACTAAAAGCATTTTAATCTCTCTTAAATTTCTTAGCTTATTTATTATATTTAAACACTTAGAGTAGGAATATATATTTTTTGATAATGAATTATTTGTATAAGTAATTTTTGGAAACGGTCCACTAAAGCGTATACCTACGCATCTAAAACTAGTTAGTAGATACTAGTTAGGTATTAACTTTGTAGAAATAAGAACGATCAATAGTTTGTAAGACATAAATGATCAAACAGGAAAAAAGCATTTGATACATATGAACAGGAAAAAAGACTAGCATTTGAAAATATATATTTAATTTTAGATCGTGACATCGAGACAACGTGTACATATTAACACCCTGCTTGATAAATCGATGTAAATTACAATAAAGTAAATAGTTAAGGGACGATAATTGTAGACACATTAGTCACCCTCGTGTTAAAGGTGACAAGGTCATAGATTCATAAAATCCAATGCCTTCAAACACTCTACCTACTGGCATTTATTATAAGTTCGCTGGTTTTACCACCAGAAACCCCAAATTCTCTTTTTATATAAGTAACTGTTTGATATAAACTATTTTATTACCTAATTTCATGCAGTCGATCGATTATGCCTGTATATTATACATTTCGGTAATTCATTTGTTTTATTTATTGATATATGTTTAATTAATAACCAGCAAACATATCGTCCTAAAATCATAATACTTAGTGTCTGTCGAATGATATAATTTGAATAATAAAAACATTTTGAAATATCGGATCGGAAAATAATTGAATTTACTGTCTATTACCGGTAATACTTTAAGTTATAAGGATGATCTTTATTAAAACGTCAGATTATACCTACGCGCTGGAAGCTTGATCTTAATCTTATATTCTGAATCACTTTGTTGGCAGTTTACGTAAGGCGATACCAATTATATTGTTTCTCAACGAGCGAGAATCTAGAATATTTTTATTATATATTTATTACGTTATTATATATTTTAATACAAGCGTGGTAATAGACTTTTTCATTTTATACAAGCTTGATTAAAGTATAAATAATCTCCATAACTCACCATTTAATCCCTTTAACCCAGTAAAATGGCTTATGTAGCCATACATAAAACAAAGGTACCTATTATACAAATTAGTGTATCAAGCTTTTTCAATTGTAGCTCTTTCTGGCCGTTTCAGATGAAAGAGAGCACAATTAAAAATAGGCAACCGCATTTATTCCAAGCACGATCGTACGCTGAATTTAATGGCAACGGGAAACTTTATTCTCGCATTCCGAGTGAAACACAAAATTAAAACAGTTCAGAAGCTCAGGGCAATAAATACAAAGTCATTTTTATATTAAGATATTACTGAAATATTAGGTGTCTTAAGCGTTGTGTACGCAAAATGCGAGCTTGATAATCACGCTTATACAGCTAGGAGTAACATTAAGATATTCTAACCTATATAAAAAATAATAACACAATATATTTTTTCTATATTTAAAATTAAACAAAACAATATTTCACACTGTTCATTTTATTTAAAATATAATATTATATAAGAACGTGAGTCGTTATCAAAATTATATCGACAACAAAACGACACAGAATTGTAACTACACATGTCCCCAAAAAAAGTCGCCATATCTCAAAATGTAAAATCTGTACTTACAAAAAACTTTTATTAACAAAATAGATTTTGTTATATTTTGTTATTAGCTGGAAAGCGATCGTAATCATGCACGTATCACGACAGGTTCGGTCCTAATAGTCACATTTTTAAGTTGTTTTATAAGAAGCTCCAGTTGTATGAGACGCCTAACATTTTTATTACGTGATGGTGATTCATTGTGGCAGCTCATAAATACGTTATTTTTAAGACTTACCTCACTGAAGAACTCATCCATGTAGCCCCCTTCAACGGGGACGTTAACGTCGTCTGGCCCAACGTCGTCATCATCACTTTGCGCCTATGTGAAACAGAAAAAAAATGTTATTGATTTCCAATTAAGTTCTACATGCGTTGAACGATAAATCTAACTATGTGTTTCACATTTAATATTTTTATTTCTTGTACTGAACAAGATTATCATAAGGGTTGAGTGGCCGAGAAAATATAGATATTTCAATTTAAAATATGGGGTGTCGAATACCATTAGGTATATCTCCGAAACCTAAAAGATACAACCAAAAGACCAATATCTATGTGTCATCTCTTGGTTTATTCAGTTCTGTTTAACATAAAAGTACACAAAACTCTTTTTCATAATGCACTTGAAAGTTTTACTTATATATCGTAACGAAATTACAAACTATTTTCAGCATCAATATACGTAGAACTTGACATCGGATGGCGCACGTAAACCAAAATTGAATCCACTTAGCTGAGGCGAGCTAGCCATTATTCAATTTATGTGGGCAGTTCCCGTCCCCACAAAGACCCTACGATCCGGATATACTGAGATAACCGTTCACGTAGAGCGAAAACGTAAACGGTGTAGTACGAAGCCTGAACAGTGACATGAAAATGTCACTGTGCTCCGGTCTGAAGGGCACTGTAGCCAGCGTAGTTACTGGGCCAATGAGTCTCAACATCTGATGACTCAAAGTGGGGAGCGTCGGTGTAGTGCACCTCTGCCCGGAGTTGGGCTTTATAGCAAAGTTCCGGGTAGCACTGCATTGGCTATGGGCTGGCGTTACTCTTACCATCAACAGTGCGTCCAGCTCTTCTCCCCTCTTCATAGTATAAAAAAGTGGGATAATAAGAATAGGTCGGCACCATAGAAACTAATCCACACGTGACCTTTATAACAAGAGGACAAATTTTCTAAAAGAGTCGATTATGACACTTTAAAATTCAAAAGCATATCTGTTTTTGACAAGTATTTGATAAAGAACTAGTAATTTTCGTTAATCAATTGATTGGCTCTATCAAATGTGCCGGTTCTGCGTATCGGGCACTACCTAAAGGTAATGACCGATTTCCGTATAAACAAATTTTAAGGAGTTTGAAAGTCAGTAACAACAGCATTGGTATTGACTGATGACTCATTCTTGATTAAGCAACCATGATAGAACGGCTAAAAGAACAAATGAGGTTCTATATCGTGGAGGGGTTTAATCGTCATCGCCAATACGAGGCGTGCGTAAGAAGTGCGGATAGGGTATGTTGTAGAGTACGTATGTGGGTCACGGCAATGTTTCTCGTACATCCATTGTAGTACAACTGTTTCATTTTCATCCGAGAGAAATTCTCGGACACGTATTCTTTGTTGTTTATACTCATTTACCATTTGCATTTCGTTTGGTGTATTTTATCAATATTAATCTCATAAAAAAATAAAAAAAAATTCTATAAAATAATTTTGTTATAGAAGATATTACCCACAGATTCTTTTTATACATTTCGGTCGATATCAGTTCATAGATACATGTTACAAATTACAATCAATCGCTTTACAGAACGATGAAATCATCGAAATAAATAGATTAGCATTTAATATTTCGTTCATAAATTACCTACAACATACTAGTGACACAAAAGGAACACAGTAAAACTGACTTCTTTACCTGTGAAGCTTTTCACACGCATGATTGGATACAGCTGAGTGTCAGTAATCATACATAATTCACAAGGAAAACGAAAGGTTTAGGCCAATATAATGGAAGCTACGAGGATAAAACACACGTTTCAGCGTAATGTCATATCAGCACATTCACATAAGGAATCAGTAAGCAGGCTGTGCGCTGAATATATGTTCCAGGAATAAAGAGATTGATGGTATTACAGGCAACGTATGACTGTTGTATGTTAGGTTCCTCATTTCTTTTTCAATGAGAACTCGAAATAGAGAGATATAGCTAAAACTGAATTAAATTTAAAATAAAAACTGTCATGGCATCACAGTTCACAGACAAATGTATTTAAAGGTAAAGCGAACTTTTTTATATACGTTAAAAATATATATCGGTAAAATATCAAGTACATGTATGTTGAAATGTAATTGAGTAAAATAGGCCAAGTGCGAGTGAGATGCGCATGTCGGGAATCTTAATTTATTGACTATACCTGACACACATTAATACGCCAGGAAATAAAAACGACTACTAACGTACATATATGGTGTGTGTATAAATGTCCTGAAAATATTTATTTATTTATATTTCGAATTGGACCGGACACCGGAGGTTTCTGACAATAATAAAAAATTTCATATAATTTCCTTCACACGAGTCTTCAAATATTGCTTTTTGTCAAATCTCGTAAAGCATTGAATTGAAGTGAAAATTATCAGACATCAATGGTAATTGACTACTGTAGGTAGGTTAATTTATCCGTAGTTTGATTTTTAATTCTACTTAAATCACATTAAAAAATGGTAATTTTATTTTGTATAAATTATATTTTTAAAATGTAGAAAGTTCTTTATAAGCTTGCCATTTTGATAAATTTCCTAAATGACGTAACCTCTTCCAATCCCCTGATAGATGACGTAAATGTTCCACCCAAATGAAATTGATAAAAGATTTCAATCCCACGAGTACTAACCGAGTCGTCATTACAATAGACGTCAGCGAGTTTCTTTCGCAACTATATGAAATTAAGACGCTTAATTCTAAATGAAAGAAACCACATATAGAGATATATGAAACTACAAAGTTTAATCAAGTGCATTTTTTCGGTTGCTGTCACTAGATTTTTCTTTGTTAATAGTCTTAACAAAAGTTCCGAATAAATAATCTTTCTGAGGGTCGTTTAATTTGTCGCTTTCCGTAAATTACCCATCATTAGGTCCATCAGGTGAGTTAGTAATGCGGAAATCCAGGGCCATTAGCTACTAGCGAGCGGGCATCAAGGCGAGGAGCAATTATTACACAATTAGATATCATCTTACATCATTAACATCTTTACTGTTGGAAATGATTCTATATAAATGAAATTTTGCACTATTTTGATTTCAATAAAATGAGAAATAGAGATAGAAATGAAAAAATATGTATAATTATTATCGTTCGTACCTACATACATTCCCTTAATTAAATATACTCTACCAGACGTAAACAGAATTGAGTATTATTATATTTAAGGAATCGGAACACGTGTTTACTTTACTGGTAGTGGCTCTCAGTGAAAGCAAAAACTTCGAATCTAGCTTTAAATGAGTTCCCAATTATCCGACTCTTGAAACACTTTCCGAAACAATTTTGTTCATTGACTACAATTTGCTGACCCGGTCCAAGAGTTTCTACAACCGTCCATTCTAATTAGTCTAGCCACTTCTCAAAAGTCTAAACCTACCTTTATAACTATTGTATTGCTTAAAATTATGAAAATTAAATATAACATTTGTACGTACAATGTTTATTATCATAGGCATGACCTTTTTTTTTTATATAATAGGGGGCAAACGAGCAAGCGCGTCACCTGATGTTAAGTGATCAGCGCCGCCCATGAGCACTCGCGTTGTCACGAGTGTGTTGCCGGCCTTTTAAGGATAGGTACGCTCTTTTTTTGAAGGCCCCCAAGTCGTATTTGTTCGGGAACACTGCATGAGGAAGAAGAAGACCTAATAAGAGATGGAGCATCTAAAGCTCGGAAGCATGTTTCAATTAAACTGGAAGAATTTACAGAACGCGAAAAATAAATTTGAGTGTTCCCTTTTGAGTCGCATTAAAACAAAGTAAGTTGAATTATTAATTTTCGGCATTCAAATTATTTCCAGTGAATTTTTGTTTTAGGTGCTTGAATTTAAAATAAAGCCAAATCGCGTTCAGAAACAAGAAACTTACAAATATCGAGTAGTACACGAGTATTGTAGTGTACAAAAAATACTAGAGTACTAAGTAGACTAATAGTGATTCGGAACCATTTGTCGTTTCCATTGTTAAAAGTCACAAACAACGGCGTAGTAACGGATTTAGCTCTTTACAAATAGAGGATACGAGAGCAAAAGAATACTCGATAGCGGTTCAGTCAATAATGGTATTAAGCGGATGTAGGTCAGTTTAAGAACAATTTTAAAATCTCATAAAGTCAAGACGCATAGTTAAAATAGTACCTGAGTAGCGCCAAGAGTTTTAACCCGGTCAATTAAATTTTTAACATTCACAAACTTCAGCAGACTAATTTGCATTTCTCAGAGCATATAATAATGTGAAAAGGGAAATTTTGACATAACAAAAAGTAGATGTTTTCAAATTATTGTACTAACTAACAGCAAGCTTTATACACAAAAAAATAATACTAGTCTCGTATCAAATTTAAAAATTTGGTGTAATGATAGACTTCGTTAGCTTAAGTAACAGCACGTTGAGATGGTTGTTCATTAAAACATTCCGCTTATTTGGTTCACACTACGTATATATACTTGAATATGCGAGACCTCCTCTTATTTATCAACGGCCATAGATCTGCATATGTGTCCCTAGAGCAACATTTGCTGTTTAGGACATAGGGTACTGAAATAAACTTAATGGAGCGAATAGTTATAGCTGAATAATTTGTTAAGTTAATCCGTGTTATAAAGTCTACAAATGAAAGTAAATTAGTTAACATATATACAAAAACTAGTAATAAAGTACCTAGTAGGTACATACCTTTTTAATATGATAAATGGTTTTGAAATTTTAAATTACCTTTCAATCAATCGTTCATAAATCAGTTTCAATGTATAGCACGATATTATATATAGAATGTTATTACAGCTGGTTTAAATGATTACAGGCGAATAAATTGTGCAGAGGGGTTAAGCCCTGTACGTGGTCCGCCTCCCAAAAGGATCATTATTTATGAGCCGGCATACAAGAAGGCTGTGAATCAATGTTGGAAGCTCAAATGTTCAACAACACAATCTTATATTGATTACCGGTTAAGTTATTTTCGAAATTAGCAAATAACAATCAGAGAAGTGTAAGTTGAACTTGTATAAAGAGGATTTGTTTCGATTATGAGGCAGGTATCTTATTAGGTGGTAATTTTTCCTTTTTATTTTTAGCAGTTTTGAGTTGCCTAACTTGAACAACTATTAACTGAATTACAAAGCAAAATACATTTAAGAATTCGTTCATTTGTAGCTACGTGATACCCACAATAGGTATTTCGAATATTATCTATATTATATATATGAGTACAGTATGAAAACCTTATTCTGTTTTTTTTTTAGCCAATGATATAAAAGAAAAATGTTCTAAAGACGCTCGAACGAAAACTTCCCATCGTCGTATATCAAAAAGCTGAAATTTTTGCGGATTACGATCTAAATCTGTGTGCAAACAGCTTATGGCAGGGAACGCTTAGTAACAAATAGGTATTGAGGACGAAACAGGTAGAACGCTGCGGCAAGAATTACATAACCAGCGTTTCGTGGTTTGATAGTAATTTGCACTGTTTAGTCTGGTCGTCTACAGATAAGATGTTGTTAAACTGTTATTTGTTTGTTATCTGTATCGTTAGATAATAATATAGTCTACATACGAGGTGTGTTCAAAAAGTATCGCTGTTTTTAATTTTTGCGGGTTACGTATATCCGAACTTCGATTTTTTTGTGGCGTTATGAAGGTACTCATATCGCTCACTTATGCCGACAAGCTCGGCTATTTTGAATGTTCACTTAATTATTGACAGCTGCTTTGCTTGCACGTGTTTAGGGTCGTCTTCGATTTTTACTTAATCAAAAAATGCTGACTCAAAGAACCTGTATCAAATTTTGTGTGAAAAACGAAATTAAGTGTGCGGATGCATTCCGAATGTTGACTGTGGCTTACGGAGAAGCTACCTTGGACCAAAGCAACGTTTATTGGTGGTACAAAATGTTTTTAGAAGGTCGAGAAGCTGTGAACGACGAGGAGCGTGCCGGACGCCCGAACACTTTAACAACAGACGAATTTCTTCGATTACAGGGGCGTGGTGCACCATGAGTTCTTGCCTGAGGGAAGAACGGTCAATAAGGAATATTACCTCCAAATTTTGCCCAATTTGCGCGAAGCAATCCGCCAGAGAGCCTGGATTTGTGGAAGAACAAAAATTGGCATGTGCACCACGATAACGCCCCTGCTCACACATCATTGCTTGTGCGCGACTTTTTGGCCAAAAACAGCACGCTAATGATTCCACAGCCACCGTATTCCCTAGATCTGGCCCCCTGTTACTTTTTCTTGTTTCCTAAACTGAAGAGGCCCATGAAAGGACGACGTTACGCTACGCTTGATGAGATAAAGACGGCATCGAAGGAGGAGCTGAACAAGATAAAAAAAATGATTTTTTGAAGTGCTTCGAAGATTGGAAAAACCGTTGGCACAAGTGTATAATATCTCATGGGGATTACTTTGAAGGGGGCCAAATAGATATTCATGAATAAATAAATAATCTTTGAAAAAAAAACAAAATTCGCGATACTTTTTGAACACACCTCGTATAATGGGTAACACGTATGTTGTAAGAAATTGTCGAATAACATAATGCGATATACATAAAATTATGTACAACAATAGATATACAATCATTGCAAAATATAAGTCTTTTGGTAGATAAGTTAATTTGGTACTTTATAATTTAATGAACAATTTTTATTACAAAAGAAGCCTCAAAACATTATCGATACCTCGCACCATGTTTATTCATCTCCTGGTGATTTCGCAGTTTCACTTTATGGCGGCGACCTATTACTGAAGGGTTGGAAAATAACGGTTTCGTCTGTAAATTTGCCCGTTTTATTAATTTAGATAGATTAAATGGTGATTTCAACCTGTCCTTGAGACCTTCGTGCTACAGCAGACGTCATATGACGCAAGCATAGACGTTTATATTGAGTTTTATCATGATCAGGTGTAGGAATAAAGTACGATACCACTCATACTAAACAATAAGGCTAAATATTATACTTGTTCATTTGTCCAATAGAATGTGGAATAAAATTCCAGAGTGAGAACAAAATCAATCTGAGCATTGCATAACTCACGAGGATGGTTTGATTTGTACTGAGCCAGCATGCAACTCATTCCAAAATTGGAATCTGTCGGAAATACAAACACATAGCCCGGCGCCTGACGCGCTTAACTTGTATATGTTACATATAATAGAGTACTTGCTGTAGTGTAGACAAACTTGATTGGAAACCGAGCACATTTCCGATGCGACTAACACCATATGCCGCCCTGGTCGCTAGTTAATATTATATAATGACATTACTGATAAAACGTACATGAAATGTGTATTTCGCGATCGATTGTGGTAATCCTATTAATAACCTCTATATAATATTGTAGTCAACGTCTAAATGTATTTTATATTTTATTATAACGCCTTTACCTACATTGCGAGTAATCTTTTCTATTCAAAGGGGTTTATTACAGTTTAAATTACCACTTTATCACAAAAGTATTATTTTTTTCTAAGTTCTTATCCTCTTCGAATGCAGTTATAAATTATTTACACTTTATCCTTCATAAGGACATACCAGGAAAAATAAAATTTATTCGCAGTGATACCACAAAGTAACGACTGTTGATAGCAACGCCAATCACCAGAATCCATAATCAAATAACCTTGGTTGAAGTAGCAATAGTAGCGTACTTTTGGAATGCTGCCAATACACAATAACAATAAAACAAATTACTAATTAACACGAGGGGCTGGACATCATAATAACGCACAGATAATTGGAAAGAGTGCTAATATTTACGGAGGAAATGTGTTTTTAACTGTTAATGTGCTTTGTTATGTTGTGATCACTCTCTTCGCATAAAAGATACGTTACAGAGTTTTAGGAAATATCCGATTTTTTCATATTATTATGTTTAATGAAACTATATATTGATTGTTTATTGCTAGGTAGCATTTTACAAACTGTCATAAAGCATTATTTACAACTACCTTTGTCATGATATTAAAATAGGAAATACCCCCAGTAAACATCATACACAACACATGTAAAATGTAAAACCGGTGAAATAGAAAAGCAATACCATAATATGTATAATGAAAAAAATACACAAAGTAATTTGTTGAGTCATAGTCATCTCTTACATTTAATTCTATACAACAATAAACAGAGTACTGTTTGCTACATTAATTTGGTTAATGTTATCTGTAAAGTTGTGCATGTTATCGTATCGTACAAGCATATAATACGATTACATTTTGAGATATAACAGATTTTATTATGTCATTTTGCCGTATATAACAAAGTTTGTCGGGTGATATTGGTAGTGTGCTGTTCGTGGTGTGGCTATAAGTTTTAAGGCCTCAAGAGTTATATTCTCGTTACTCGTTTCTATAACTTAATATTAAATACGATGACGTTCTTTATTTGCTTAAATTAAATGCTTTATTGTTACATAATTAAATATATTTATTTCATGCCTATTTTTTGCTACAATATTTAATTACTATTAATACACGTAATTAACGTAATTAATCTACATACTAAAAGTACCTATATATGTATATGTAAGGACAAGTTTTTAAATATTATAAAATATATTTGATTCTATTATCCAAATGGACATTAGCTAAAAATATCGGCAGTAAACGTTGATCCATGGTTAGTAAACTATTCGTTTTAGAAAATGTTTATTATTTATTGTCAGCAGCATAATAATTGTGGTTTACTTGCGTGGCTGGAATCACAAAGCTATTTGGACTGACCGCGACAATTGCGACAAAGTATTTAACCCAATTAGCTAGGTAAGACCTTTATAGCCGTGAGTATGTATTTCTATATCCTATTTATTGTAGCGCGTAGATAGTTTGAGGATAAACTCAACATATTTATGGAAATATTTTCAACTCTATGTACAAAGATGTAGATGCAGTATTAATTAGTTATAGATAATTAAATGATAGTTCCTGTATTCCTTGCAATTAAAATAACAAATGATCTCATTATGTTTTATTACTGTTAGAAATATGTACGTTCTATAAATAGATGCAGCATAAGGTGTGAATCAGCTGATGCAAACGCTATATGCAGCACTATAATGGGGTCCGATGACAAAGGAGACCTATTCAACGCGCTTCCCTATTCTATAAAAGTACTTCAGAATATAGAAGATTCAATTTTAACTCTCCTAACGCCCAGAATGCACGACGAAGTTTGCTAAGCGAGCTAGTTTTTTTAGTTGTATTGTACAAAAAATAAACAATAGCATCTTTCCGAGCCACACTATATAGGAATATATATTTTGGTGAAGATATAAGAGTCTTAAAGAAACTAATTTGAATCTAAATCTGAATTTTTGTTACTAGCTTATAAATCTTACAATTCGCGCTACATAATCCCATAAGAACAAACCAATAAGAGCAGTCGGAATCAAAACGAATCGGATATTAGAATACGCCTTATATTGGCACTATAAATCGCTGACAACACTCAAATACCAGCAAAAAAAGTTACACGCTAAGTCAAGCGTTTCTTTGGAAACAATAACTTTCGGAAATTACAATAGAAACGTCTGCCCTTGGATTTAAGTGGAGCCTGATATTCTTACATCAGAAGACTTAGATTACAGTCCGTAAATAGCTATACCAGTAAGAATTAAAATTAATTTCATTAAATCCAATAGTTTTTAGGATTAGTTTTTGATTAACGGCTTAATGATTCCAAAAATATTAACATTATAATTGCGAAAGTAAATCTGCTTGCCTATTTGTTTTACAAACGGGCCAGAATCAATCGAACTTCTGCATAGTAAACAAAATTCTAACTGGCTTTATTTTTGGTATTAAAAAGATTATATGAACAAACGTACGCGAACATAAGTACATAGTAACAGGCTAACTAGACTTAAAATAAACGTTTAATGTTCGTTGAAGCTATTCCAAAGAATGCAAGAAAACACCATGCGCATATCAATGAAATATGCTCACGATAATTCTGGTATGGCATTATTACCATTTTACCTTCATTACTTAGTACTTAGTATTAATGATGAAGTTTTTTTCAGGAGATAAAACTGTGATAAATTGCTTGTTAACAGTACTTGGTGATTCTTAAAATTAAACTACTGCTTAGTTTTTACATGTACGTTTTTATGACTATTCGTTTTTGTTTGGCCTTTTTATACATTATTCGCAGTACACCGTTGTGTTTATGCAAACGAAAGAACTTGAAAACATTTTAATGCAATCAGATAAAGTTGAAAAGAAAAGAAAGTTGTTTCTCAGATAACAAAATTGCGCAGGAAAAATTTCAATAGCAAATTTTACGAGACCTATTTTTAACGCGAACTCGAGAAAAGTAGAAACACTTTTTAAGTATTCTCTCACAACTTCCAATTTGATTGCTTTATTTTATATTGTCACGCTTGGTGAGATTCAATTCGGAAAACAATTTGTCCATTTGAAGGCCATTGGGGCTGTAGATATTGAAACCTTTAATTTTTATGAGCGTCCTGGATTACAAATGGTATACGGTATACTTGCAGAGTTGAAAAATCAGAACCAGCTTTAGCGAAGGATCGAAAGTACTCTGTGAGGCCGATATTTAATCCATGTATACTTGATGATGTATGCCTTATAACTGGCCTCGTATGTGTGAGTTAAAAATAGATGTTTCTTAAGAAGGCTAATTAATACAACAGTAGTAATATTACTCCGTGTGTGTTTTGTACGTTAGGTCACGAATACACCACTTGCGATCCAAGCGTGACGAATGTTTATGAGTCAACTTGACGAAGGCCGTACACCGGATGCTGGCAACGTCAACTGATAAACCTTATCAAACCACTGACAGCAATTACTTAAGCTTACCATTTACCAATTATGTTTCAATATGGTATACCTACATGGTTGCTACGACCAAAATCACGTTATTAAAAGATCAGAGAGTCAGAAGTCCAATTGATTTAAATACATGGTTGTCTAAACCTGACTCATACTGCGTTCTCACTACTCTATATGAAAAGTAGCGAGAGATCCGCGTCAATGGTGACTCTGAATATCATCAACTGAGCAAGGAAAATGAATAAGGTACAAGGCATTGATGAGTCAATGCAAAATAACTCCGAAATCACTTAATAAATATTAAATTGTCTACCGTTTTTACCAAAATGTCGAAATTATCTGCTTCGTAATGCTATTTTGAATAAACGTTACTCATATCTTATCAACCGTACATTTAACAATACGGTTCGTCTATTTAAACTATATTTTGCGATATATACCCAATAGTTGACGTCGGCGAGAGATAAATAAAACCGTTAAAGAGGTCAAGTACTAAATTTCCTTTATGTTAAAACGCTGGCAGCGTTTCGCAGTCCCGGATAGTCGATTATTCCGTCTGATTGTCGCTTACCTCGGCTGAGACTACGTATATCGTAACTTTACATTCGCAATGCAGATTAGATCATTCGGCAACTAATTAGCAAACTTGCAATTAAGAGGAACGGGAAATAACGTGTTTAAAATTGTCGAAAGTCAAACTTAGATATTTCAGGAAGAATAATCAAAATTTAACATTAGCTTTTTTAATTTTCATGTTCCTAAAATAAGAATTTAAACAACAAGGTCTGAAAACTGAAGAAATCAAAGAACTAATTCATACAACTTTAGTTAGCTATAAGTCAGTGACTAAATATTATTTATACTCATTTACATCATCAGATCTTCAGTTTTATAATGTAGTATCTAGATAGGAGTGATTAATAAGATATAATGATAACCTTGTATTTAAATATGCTTAAGGTCACGTTTATACAATTCCCACACTTCAAATGATTGTATAATTGTTAAATAAGTAACAGAATATAAATTATCATAGCCTTAGATAATTGTCTTTAATACATTAATAGTTTTAAGTATAATACTGTAGTAAAATAACAATAAAATATATGAAGAATAAGAAATGATCATAAAAAGAATTCTTTAAAACCCCTGCTCTAAATAGAATTCATATTATATATGTAACTTTAAAGTGAATGTATTTGTATAAAATACTAGCTGACCCATGCCGACTTTGTTGGGCATAATGTTAATTATCCTTTTTGGTTTTTATATAGCCTATGACACCCAGCAATAATGTTTATAATCAGTTCAGTAGATCCTGAGATTATCTCTTACAATATAGCAAACACACAAACTTTACTTTGGTCTTTTTTTGGCAGGTGATGGAACTTGTGGATATATTTCTATAATCTTCGATTAAACAGAAGTTTTACACCCTAATTGACTTCTTAAAATTAAAATAATGTGCACTGTGGACACCTTTTCAATTTACTACCATGAATGTAACTTAACTATGACTAACTACCCCTTCCATCATATGCTATGAATCAATTTCTATCAATCCTTGTTGTATGATTTCATTTAGACTAAAATCCATTATACCCTTTATACAAATAAAAACCATTTCAGTTGGTTACAGAATATCAGTGCAATTATTAAAAATGCTCTAACAAACATAGGTGTTTTTGCTTAATAAGTGATTATTTCAAATACAAAGTCTAGTTAACTTGGTAACTTATTCAATTAAATTCATGTGTAGAAAATAGTATTATACTTTTGTCATAATTAAAGAGAATCATGTTTTGGAATTCTAAGTATATATTTGAGTAATAAGAATATCTTTAAAAGTTGTTCGAAATGATGAAAAATAAATTCATCATATTTTTAGAACATTCGTTTTTACATCATTATGTTTAGGTTGTAATAGCTTATAGGAAGATCATAGGTGGTTTTCAAAATAAAATTGATGTACGGTATAACAATAAATAAGTTTTTAAATTATTAATAAAAGAAGATATAATCAATATGATCTCTGGGGTACTAGGTAATTGGTAAAAATATTTCCATTCATTTCTAACTGGTTAAATAAAGTTTTATACAAATTTGAAAAAAAATTCAAGTAATAAAACTATAGCAGAAATAAAATTGACTTTTTGTTATTAGGTATTAGATAGGGATAAATGCTTAGTAGTGTTTTTTAATAAAATATATAAGGATAACAATAAAAAGTCGAGATAGGCTTATAATAAACGTAGATTAGATCGATGACTACGATGTAGGCGTTTTTGGGAAAACCATGGTATGCAACAACTGTCTCACTCCAAAGGATTGTCATACAGCTCGTGAGACTCATTCAACTAAGGATCTACGGGTGGGGCGATTAGACTAAGCTGACAATGGCTTAAATTCTCGAAGAACTACCCTAGAAAGATTCTTGAAACACGTAACCTGCAGAGGAGGGCGCAAGACTCAATGCTAGCTCGTTGCGAGTTCGAGGTCATCGGAAAACGATTGGTTATATGGGTTTTGCTAAAGTAAAACACTGCTTACCGCTTGTAGCGCCGCTAACCTGTCCTTCGTCATCCTTTACAGAAAATCACACACCAAATAAAGGTTTTATCTTATTACACAATCCCATTCACAGATATTTTCTTAACAAACGTCACAAAACTAAAGGACACGAACACCAGTTCACTTCACTCAAAAAATCGATACAACGAACGAACGAAACTTCCATCCGTCACTGAAGAGTTTTCACAATTTTACAGATGGCGCAACTTGACTTGAAATTATGACGTCAGAGCTGCGGAGGTCGGTAAAACAGATCCAGGATGTATCAAGTTCATAACTTCTGATATTAAATATATTATAATAAACTAAAATTGTATTTTTCTTAATTTAAAATAAATGTAATATTATAATACAATTATTGATAAATAGTTTTGATTAATTTTATTAATTTTAAGACACATTTATAAAATAATAGTTTTTTATTAGATTACTACTGTCATTGCGCCTGTCGATGTCAGTTAAATCTTCCGTTTAGTCTAGTGACGCCATTGTGAGCCGTAACGACTTTCAAGAGCACGGAGTTAAATCTTAAATTTCTTAGTTAATCTTGGTAAATCTTGTTCTATCGTACATTAATAATAAACTGTGTTTATTGCTTTACCTGGCTGTTAATATATTTATGTGTTGGAACGCGTATTGAAAGTGCTATTTAAGTCAGTGTTCGGTATGATCAAGCTAAATTCCTGTGAGGATAATTGAGCGCCATTTGATGATAAACTTAAAGCAAATTCAACTTGTCAGTTACACATTACTTCTTTTAAAGTGAATAAAAACGAATACCTAACTTATATAGCATATTAAATACAGTGTTTGTGTGTACCAAGTAAACAAAGAAAATACTAGCTCCTATACATTTGCCTATACGTCATGCTTTTAAGTAGCAAGTCTATATTAAATTTCCTTATTTATTTTCAGATATAAGATTCAATAAACATTTAAAATGGCAGATGATATGCCCACGTTCAAATGCGTGCTGGTTGGAGATGGAGGTACTGGAAAAACTACATTTGTAAAACGGCACTTGACAGGAGAGTTCGAGAAACGATACGTCGCTACACTCGGTGTTGAAGTACATCCTTTAGTATTTCACACCAACAGAGGGGCCATCAGATTCAATGTTTGGGACACGGCTGGTCAAGAAAAGTTTGGCGGCTTAAGAGATGGTTATTATATTCAAGGTCAATGTGCTATCATTATGTTCGATGTAACCTCTCGTGTCACATACAAAAATGTACCAAACTGGCACAGAGATTTAGTCAGAGTATGTGAAGGCATTCCTATTGTTTTATGTGGTAACAAAGTAGATATCAAGGACAGAAAAGTCAAAGCCAAGACTATCGTTTTCCACAGGAAAAAGAATTTACAGGTATGTCTTACAAACATTTATGTATTTAAAAATAAACATAATGTACATAAAGTTATCAGCTGTGCATAATCGTGTTTATTAAACTTGATTCTCTATTTTCAGTACTACGATATTTCTGCCAAATCTAACTACAACTTTGAGAAGCCCTTCCTTTGGTTGGCTAGAAAATTGATTGGAGATGGTAACTTAGAATTTGTTGCCATGCCTGCCCTTGTACCACCAGAAGTCACAATGGACCCACAGTGGCAGAACCAGATCGAGAAGGATCTCAAAGAAGCCCAAGATACTGCCTTGCCTGAAGAAGATGAAGACTTGTAGATAAAAATAACACCTAAAATCCAGTGCCCAAGAAATGTGATTAAAGCGCATGCAGGCTTACAAATACATGCTATGGTTTTTACTCATTCATTCCACTAGGTTTCAGTTGGCTAAATTGAATTTTGTTTTGTATTGTTATCTCAACTTGCTAACATAAAATGTAATCATTACATAAGTCACCTTACATCCCGATCTGTTAACTTTCTTTCCTATTTTTTTAAATGTATTTTATAGTATTAATTTAATAGATACATCTTAGGTAAATAAGCTTTTTATTGAAGCTAAGAGTGATAATAGTATGTTGACAGCACTTTGTTACACTCAACAATTAATAAATAAATGGAAAAATGTGTAATTTTTGTAATGTAACATGTGATGTCGAAGGTTTGTACAACTATTAATTGTAACATTTTGTTTGTCAAATTCTCCTTTTTTGTTACATTTATGAATGACAATATTTCACTCAAGAATTGTGGTGATACTTTTTCAATAAAGTTGTAAAATACTAGACTGTTTTTTCTTCTGGTTCCTTATTCTTAGTACTGTACTGTTGCATAGTACATAATATTATTAAATATCTGAAAAACTTATGGTGGGAAATCCTGTTACGGACATGGCATCCTCAGGGGAGGAGGCGGTTATGTTGGACTTGCTAGAAATACCTAAGAGACCTGCATAACTAAGTACAGTGAGATCATGAGATGATGTCAACATATTGATGAGTCATCAACAGCAAATCTTGTGATCCTAAATTTTCAGAACATGATCATGAACAACAGTGGCTATAAAATGATTCGCTTTAAAGAACTGCATTTGCTTAGATATTTGGAATTCTTTTGGGAAGGACAGGACCGCGCCGTCCTGCACACAGACGCCAAGACATGGGGGTGCCACGCCGCCACTGCCACCGAAATTATTTTTGTTACCTATATTATTGTTTTTTTTTGTAGTGGAGTATCGATAAGTAAGTAGGTATAATAGGCGGAACAAAGTAAGAAAGCATAATATTATTATTTTACAATAATAATATTATGCTTTCAGGCGCTACCGGGGGTTGGCGCGGCCCTGGGGAAAGAGCATGAAACATAACAACAAACATGGATTTGGACAACTTGCAAATATAAATAATGGAAATCAAAATTTGGTCTATAACTTCTAGTAATACTAAAGTACCTATTGTAAATTGTTTTCAATCATGTTTGTATGGCAACAATGATATTAACCACAATTATTCTGGTGCAGTGCCACTCAAATAAATATCTAGTAGATACCATAATCAGTGCCAACATGATAATTGATACCTTTTAACTTACAATAATACTACAGAATAGCAATTTCATTAATGCTAAAATCAAGTATGTATTACTTTATATCAGGTCATACTTTATTTTGTTTGTAATATCTAAAAATAAATGTGATCCGCATAGAAATTTTAAATTATTTCTACATTATAACAAAATTTTAATGATAAATTGATAGTTAAAAGAAACAGATGAAATAACTTTTCAACCTTTATTTTAAATGCATACAATACAATTAACTACAAAACTAATCTTACAATTATTGTTATTTACTTCTTGGCAGCAGCCTTTTCTCTAGCCTTCTTTCCTTCCATAATCTTAATTCTTTCTTCTTCTGTCAAATCTTTGTTTATCTTTGTAATAACACCAGTACCTAATGTAATATCACCCAGTCGCAAAGTGAATCTCTGTCCTGTTTCGCAAACCATGGGCTTCACTAGCCTTAGATGCAAGCTAAAATATGAGACAAATGTATTTTAGACACATGTTATTATTATAAATTATCTGCTGACTAATCAAGTTTCAGTCACATGTTAAATTAAATATGGTGTTCATTATAAATTAAGACAATATTAATGTTGAAGACACATGTCAATGTCCCAAATCCCAATACATATTTAAAATATGAAGCCTTAAGTTAAAGGAATACAATTTTCAAAAAAATAAAAATAAAGCTTGAACTTACGTAGCATCTTCACCAGGCATGACCATCTCCTTGTCAGGAATGGATACCTGTGTAGCACAATCCCATGTCATGGAGAACATCTGCAGCTGAATGAAAGATGTAAAAGGCTTAGCACGACCACCTTCTTCCTTACTCAAGATGTAAACTGCTGCTTCAATATTGTCATGGGCTTTAACAGTTCCTGGTTTAGCCATAACCATGCCTCTTTTGATCTGTTCTCGTTTGATAGCACGGACTAATGCCCCAAGCTGATCTCCAGCCTGTGCCTCTTCTAGGGTCTTGTGGAACATTTCAACTCCAGTAACGGTTGTTTTCATTATTTTACCATGTCCGACAATTTCGCACTCGGTACCTTTCTTAAGGACACCTGATAATAGGAAATAGAATAGTTTCAATTCAATATAAATAGACAATGTCATTATGATTCCATCTACATACATAATAACACAACATAGTTTTATAAATTAAACATAAGATTTTCACAATTACTTCTTTTTAAATTTAAGGAGATAATCATAAAAAAATAACAAAGTTATATCCAATATTCCAAAAATGGGAACAGATAATCATGTTTCATAAGATAAGATTAAGTTGTAACAGAAAAGTAGTGTCCCACATTTTCTGTAAGTATTTTACCAAAAATAAATTTTTAAAATTAGTAATTTAAATAACCCACCTCGGTGTAAACGGCCAGTAACAACTGTTCCACGACCAGGGATTGAGTGGACTGATTCAACTGGCAATAGGAATGGCTTGTCAAGTTCACGAATTGGAGTGGGAATAAATGCATCAACTTCATCCAGGAGTTTGGTTATGGCATCAGCTCCCATTTCAGGGCTTTTTCCTTCCAAGGCGCATAAGGCTGAGCCTGTAATAATATAGAAAAGATATTATGTGAAATTTTTTATTAAGAAGTAGCTGTGCCAATTCAACTTTTTTAACAACATCCACATTTATGTTTTTTTCTCATCTTATAAAACAACCTCATATTTCAAGGAACCACCTAAAAAAGATTTATTGAAGTTGGTTCAGCTGTTATTGAGTAATGAACTTGGTGATCCATTTATATAATATATAAAGTTGGTTTCGTACAGACAATTTATAAAATTATTTTCTATAAAATAAAACATTAAACGGTCTATAATCATACCCTTAATCACAGGTAGTTTGTCTCCATCATAACCCATTTCAGTCATAAGTTCACGAATCTCCATTTCTACAAGTTCCACCATTTCCTGATCTGCAGCATCAACTTTGTTTATGAACACCACTACATGTTGAATTCCAATTTGCTTTGCAAGAAGTAAATGTTCCCTGGTTTGTGGCATGACACCGTCAGTAGCTGCTACCACAAGGATAGCACCATCCATCTGAGCTGTACCAGTGATCATGTTCTGTAAGTTTAGGAATATTCATTGTGTTAGGTATATTAATAAATTGAGCTATTATACGTTTCAAGTTAATATACATCATTTCAACCAAAAATGCTTTCTTATTTATACTTTTATAGATCGGTAATTTTGTGGATAGCATTGTTGTTTTTACAGAAGAATTTATACAAGGCTTGAATGAGGTTTTTTTTTTTATTTAAGTTATAAAACTAAGGAATGCTTACATACTTGTACTAGAACTTCTTGTTTTTAAGAAAAAAAGGATTGAATTTCTTCTGAAATTACCTTGATATAATCAGCATGACCGGGACAGTCAGTGTGACCATAATGCCTTGTATCAGTTTGGTATTCAACATGAGCAACATTGATTGTTATACCACGAGCCTTCTCCTCTGGCGCATTGTCAATATCAGAGTATCCCTTTGATTGTGCCAAATTTCTATCTGATAGAACTGAAACACAATTTAATCTTTTTAAACACAGTTAAGATGTTTTTATCAACTGAAATCCTTTGAATGTCTGACAGTGTAAAATTAAATACTTTTTCTAATATATTAAATTAACAAGTCTCACCTTTTGTTATTGCGGCTGTTAACGTAGTTTTTCCGTGATCTACATGCCCTATAGTACCTACATTGCAATGAGGTTTTGTTCTTTCAAAGACTTGCTTTTCAGCATAGTTTCTCCTTAACACAACACTTAGTGGCGATAAGACGGGAGACCCACAAGCAATACGTAAATTGGAACACTGGTTTTGTTTCAGTAGAACTTTAAGGGCTGCAACAAAATCAATTTGTAAGGTTACTTTACATAATATGTCTACAACCAAAAACTTTTATTGGTTTAAAGATAAATCTAGAAACGAATTGTAATAAATAAGATACAATAATTTGTCAATATTACAACCACTTTTTATTAAATACAAACAGTTAAATGAACTTCCTTGAAATTATCTCAAATTACCTGGGCTAACCAAACTTTTTGCAAATGATATTGTCGTCATTGTACTGCCCCTATATTGTACGGGGATAAACTTTATTCGATATTTTAATGCGGCGTGATAAAACCTTTATTAGTTTTTGGTTATAATAATAAAAATCAATAATCTTGAATCTTCTAAGAATCACACTTCAAACCAAATTTTGCGATATGACATAACACCTGTAATGTTGCCATGAGAGTAATCTTTAATAATCTGATTCTACTTTTCTTTATTATAATAATTTTACGAATTGATTTACCGTAACTTTATTAAAAGATGAAGAAAAAATAAATAATTAATTATAAACAAAAAACAGTTATTAAGATTTTACATAAAAAAAACGAAGTTCATATTTTACATATTATTATCGTGTAGTCACGTGCTACGGTGCTACACTAAAGTAGATTAGAATGTTTTAAATTTTTCATGTCTTAAATTAATGAAACTTATTAAATGAATGCAAACACAATTACATATTTTATTTTATAATAAGTAATAACTAGTCTCACATATCCTTAACAAAACAAAACAATTGCAATATAACAAAAAGAAATCTCTTCTCAAAAAAACGTTATACTTGAAAAAAGGAATCTTATAGAAAAGTTGGATATACACTAAATATTTTTAAAAATCAAAGTCATCACTACGTGGCGAACCGGAATTATTATAATTTGTAGAATCTTCTATAATTTCTATTTGGACGTAGCCTGGACGTGGCCCATCAGATGATGATGTTTTATTATTATTTTCTTCTGCATTGCAATATGATGGCACACGTTGATCTTTTTGAAACTCATTGTACATTGGCGTAGATTTGTTTTCACCTTCGTTAGGCTGACCTTCTTTGTCAGATCCAACTTGAACGACTAGTGATGATTTTCTATTATTTGTATCGGTATTGGAATCTTCATTCGTATAACTATTATTAACATTATCGTTCAAATTATTATTTTTAGAACCAACAATTGTTACATTTGACCTCTTCATGGTCTCTTTATATTCTGTTTCTTCGTCGTCAGATTCAAAAAAGTTATCAGGTAAATCTATATTAAATTTTCTTTTTAGGTGTTTCTGGAACTTAGCAGCGTGTTTCGTGGTTATGTTGATGGGACTATTAATTGATCCTTTATATCTATTAACGAAGCTATATTTTTCCAGACGTTTTTCTAGTGGTAGTATTACAGCGTCGTCAGCCTGTGCCATACCTACTTCTAAGCGTTTTTTGTATGCTTTATTCTTCAAGGATGATTTCAGAGTTTTTTTATTCTGGATGTAGGGTTTTAATTTATCCGGAGCTATCCAAGCTCGTGTAATTTCAGTATCAAAAAATACAACATTGTAATGTGTCTGAAAATAAAATAAACTTATTTAATTTATCTAAATTAATATCATACAGCATGAAAGTTTGTAGTTTTATACTTCATGAGGTTGTTAGGTGTAATATTCGGATCTTTTGAACTTATTTGGGAATTCTTTAATTTATAGAAATCTTCATCGTTCGTAAATCATGACTTTCACATTATATAGTAAATAATTTCATTACAATATCATATCAAACTATATTTTTTCTAACAAAACCACTACTAACGGGTATATCAGAGAAACCGTCAAGCCAGTAGAACTGTTCAGTATCAGGATCATCGTCGACCATGGCTGGCCACCACGGCCAACCAGCTAGCCTAGCTAGAACAACGGAACCAGCCGAGTATTCGCTGTGAATAAGATCTTCTTCGTCGTACTTCGTTATAGGCACTTCCGGTATGGAACATTCCGCCATTGTTTTATCTGAAAATGTATCAGATAAAGGTTTAATGTACCTTAGAATAGAACCCATGGATGTTTTATTACATTGCTACTTTAATTAATAGAGTTGTGTTGTAATGTGTATTGTTTACAAATATACGATTTACAAATGGCATTAAGCTATCAGCTTAATTTGATCGAGCAACTTTTAATTTTTGTTAAGAGAGTTCTAATTAGCAATTATAAAATGAACTACCTGGATTCGATTTGCAATACCACTTATTCGGTAACTCAAACCTATCGAGGATACCGGGTAAATACCGCCAGCGGTCACAACTATCGCACTGCACCCACAACCCTTCCGTGCGACGCTTTTGAAGCCAAAGAATCTTCTGTAGATGAGTCGTATTGTCTGCAGGCTGGCTCAGAATCGATTTATATACTCTAAAATATGATGAAGATCACAAAAAAGTACAATTATATACCTTTAAGTACACATATTATGTATTTATATTATATTTTTGTACTTACCTCTTACTACGGGATTCATCTTCCTCCTCTACTTCTTTAAATGTAACATTTGTTTTCTTATTTATATCCTTACCTGCATTCATCTTTAAGAAAAAGTTTTGTTAATGTGCGGTAGATGTAAATTAATTTATTATGATATACCATACATTATTTCATTTACATTTAACTTATCAATAATACTTCGGCAGAAAAGATTTAATTTAAACATGTACTATATTATAACTTTATAATTATTATAGAAAGTATATTACCGTAGGCTGACGGGCATTTTCAACTGGTTCAACTGCTTTTTCTACCGGAAAGTAAACGTCCTCCATAGTTTAGTTTAGATAGTACAGGAATAAAAATGCTCTGATTTATTAAATAGAATAGAATTTTAATTGCTAATTAAAATTCTAAAAGATTTGGTAAATTAACCAATTTTTGCAAATTTTATGATTTTACCGCCTAAAATAAGTGAAGTGTTGCAATAACAAAAAAAAAGTTGAATATTTTCACTATAATAATAATTATATAGAGGATTGTAATTTAAACTGAATAATTATAATTAATTATTTGAGGGTATTAATTAAATTGATCACTATGCACTCCTTCTTCTATATTGTAAAAAAATTGATAAGGTTCTAACTTTTTTTACAAAATAATTTTTATTTTTTTCTTTAGTTTTTTATTCAATCGACACAATGAGATCACCTATATTAAAAATTAAAATTGTAGATAAATTTTGGCAGTACCTACTTTTTTGTTTTCGTGTGTTTCCGTTGAGTCAAACTTAACTTCATTTTTAAGTAATTTTTTATACATTAGTTATCTATTTTTAATTTTATTTTTAAAATATAACTTATATTTTTAGTAAGTAATGTAGTGTGTTAATTTCTGTACTTTATATTAAAGAAAGATTCTAACAACATTAGAAGGAAGTGCGCAATTTGTTTTATCTGCCTGGCTGCCGGCTGCTAAGCTGGTCGCCATATTAGTGGCGAGTTGGGAAATAGTGTTTTATATTTGTGATTTCGTCGTAAACGACGAAAGGGAGTAGTAATTACTCCCTTTGTTGTGTGCTTTATCTTTTGCGTGCTTACTACTTTTGGGTTAACGTTTTTCGTTGAAGAGTTAAGAATTTTACTTTGTTTGTACTATAAACATGGCCTTTTAAAATGTCGGCCCTGAACGTAATCTCTTCGTCTCCTTGCGGAGTTTCCCGCGTAGCTTCTGTGGATGTTGGAGGACACCAGGATGGACAAAAAATCTATAAATCGATCATCTTTGCAACAGTCGAAGGCAACTGCCGTCGACTGTAAAAAAAATTCTGGTAAATATCAAAAGGTCAAATCGTGATGTCACTTTCATAATAATGATGATATTATAACAATACACCTAATGTAATAATTAAGTCGCTGTATCAATTTTGAATATACATACTTTAAAGTTTTACAAATTTGTACCTATATTAACATGATAATATTTTAAAGATAACAATTAGTACATTTGAAATGTAGGTTATTTATTCCATTTTTTACGTACATGTGTATGAGATAATATTTTTTTAATAAAGTTATTTACATCTTTTTCTCAATATAGAATTGACACATAAACCTTGGCCTCGGAATAATAAAAAACGTGAAACATCTGGAAACGCACCAAAAAATGAAAATCACCGTAAGAGTATACCAGCACAAAGAGGGAGAGCTCAGGCAGACAAAAGGCCCCGTCCACGAGGTGCCAATAACTTTGCTTTGGGTGGAACGCAGAACACCGGGTATAAATTAGTTTTAATTTAAGTACTTCCATTTTTCACAATGCATAATATGACAATATCTTATGTTTCAGTTCAAGTCAAAATATGTTCATTTTCAAAGATTTATCGTAAAATATTATTTAATTTTATTTATAGGGTAGAAATTGAGGAAGAACCTGAATTAGGTTCTTTATTGACGCCAGGAAGCAAAAAGCAAAATTTGAATCATTTGCTAAACTTCATGTATTCCCCTCGAGCTAATAGTGAGAGGAGAGGACAGGTCCCACGACGGTCAGTCCATAACAGAGTTTACCATCACTTTGAACATGACTTATATCTGAGGACATAGTAAGTGTTAAACTATTTATTTATGTAATAGTTATTCATATAATAGGAAATTTTATTGCTTAAACCTATATTTCACCTGTCAGTCTCTGCTATTAATTAAATTAAACAAATGAGAAATTATTTCAGTTGTCAATTCATTTTGAAGCAAGATGGAGATTACAAAGAAAACTTGACAAACCCTGACTTGCCGTTAAAATGGGAGCAAATCGAGGAAATTGTTAGTATTTAAATTTCCAACATAATTATCATTGCACTATAAAAAAGAAAAAAAAAATTAGATCATTATTCATAATAATTATCATTATACTTATACACCTTTGATAACCTATTTTTTCAAAATGTGCATATAAAAACTAGTTGTACAAGTTTTAACAACTATAACTAAACTGTTACACATTCTCTTCATAATTATATCTTAAAAGACTATAAGTAAGGTAATCAATATTACAGGTAGTACGCAGGGCAGGTAACTGGCAGTGTCCAATATGTCTTGGCGAACCAGTTGCTGGACGTGTTGGGATCTGTGGACATGTTTATTGCTGGGCATGCTTCCTTCATTACTCTACAACCCATGAAAAGCAGCCACCACCATGTCCTGTCTGTACTGTTACCTTGCATGTTGCTGATATGAAACCCACAAGATTGATCCATTGGGACATGTGTCCAGAAGAAGTAAGATTGATTACTATCATTTTATTAATTTTAAAATCTATCCTATATTTTATACTTATCTCTCTATCAATTTAGGTTACTATGCGTCTTGTACGCCGTTTAAGAGGGTCCACTATTGTAGAAGTAGCACCCCCAAGAGGCATAATAACAGATATTAAAGAACCCTCTGTTTTGCCTTTGAAAGATCAGCTGACATCTCCATATGCAAGATTTTTTTCTGCTAACCATGAACAGGTAAAGTTAATCTTAATTTTTAAAAAAATTGATTCACTTCACTGGTAAATTAAATGTAAAAGTTTCATTAATATTCTTACATTCAAGAGGATAGTTGATGTATAAAGTATGTGTATGTAATGGTATATTAAAAGAAATTTTTTTTAGGTTCTTGAAATTTTAGAAAGAGATAGACAGGAGATTGAGGTCCAAATACAAGCAGAAATTGATACCACAGAAGTAGCGTACTTAGAGCAAGCCTTAAACATGCTTAAAATAAAGAAGGAACTAATTCAAACTGAGTATTTAAAACCAGCACCAAATGTGGTTGAACAACTAGAACAGGATGAAATTGTGGTTGAAAAACATCAAGCAAGCACCAAAAAATATGACTGGTTTGATGTTGATGAAGATGAGGGTGCTGTATGTCTTGAGGAAGAGATATCAGAATTAGATATCAATGATGAACAAGAAGAAAAACCAGATGATGCTAAGAAATTTGGTTTTGATCTAAATGACAATCCCTTGGAAGATCTTCATGTTAGAGAAAGCCCACCACCTGACATGGACCAGAATAACTTAACAGATATTGATAGAGAAAATCAAGCTAGATATTTCTATTTTTACCAAGGTAAAGAACTATTTTTTAATAAAATTTAATAATAATTACCTTACTTATTTACTTGGATGAGTTTAAATGAAAAATATGTATTGTATATGTATGCATGTGTGATTTGAATATGTAGTCAATAATACCAGTGAAATAATTTCTAGCTGATGATGGGCAGCAAGTGTTTCTGAATAGTTTGAACATTCGCATGTTGAATGCATCCTGGGGTGCCTTGGTAGCTGCACCTGCAGTTATAAAAGGAAGAGTTCTGCACCGTGATACTGTTTCATTGGGAGAACAGGTTAATTTGCTAATATTATAATGTTGGTTAAATTGTTCTCACTAAATCTGCTTGGATATTTTATGTTTATATCATTAATATTTAAGCTCTATTGCTCTATTATATTTGCAAAACATATATGGGGTCGTCCATTAATCACGTGAGGCTTAAAAGGGGGTGGGAGGGGTTTAATAAAAATCACGAAAATAACACAAGGGGGTCGGGGCGGGGGGGTGTGTAGTAAGATATCTCGTTTATTTATTTTGTCCGTCATTTATTTTATAGTCCTTAATTTCAGAATTATTTAGATTATACTTTATACCCGTATTGGAATTAAGATAATATTCAGTAAATTTTAAGATTCCTTGTAGGTACTAAAAATACAAGTGATATTGAGAAGAGGGAGGGGGGTGGTCTTAAACCTCACTATGTATCACCAATGGGGGAATGGGTGGAATGGGTTAAAAATGCTAAAAAAAGATCACGTGATTAATGGACAACCCCTATGGAGGATTAAACATATTTCTAAGTTGCTTATGTTGATATACAATAATATAAATTTAAAATGAGTTTAAACATTTGAGTTGTCCCAGTCGTGTTGTCTTTCTCGCACCAATACGTCAATTACGAGCGCGATTTTACCGATGCGCAGCTATTGTCGTCCAGCGCTAAACAGAAATGACGCGACATATGTAATAGTAATGTATAGGACATTGCTAATTTCAATCTAAAAAAATATTTTTATTTATTACAGACAAGAAAACACATGCCCTATACAGCCCACCTCCCACTTCACTGCTCATTTGATGTGGTTGAACTGGATCTACAGCCTCCTTATGTAACTGCTGCAGCAATTGAGAACTTCTCTGGTAGGTGTGAAATGTGAACTATGAACGAGAGCAATTATTTAGTGTACATTATTGACCACTGCTCAATCAATAACAGTTATTTTTACAGTGAGAACGCAAACTATTAATATTTCAAGTAATTTTGTTATTAATTCAATTTACATGGTATGGTATAACTGGTGAATGTATTTTTCAGTGGAATTAGACAGGCGCGCGCGCAATCGCGCCCGTCAAGAAAGGGAGGAACGCCGTCGTGAAAGGGCTTATCACCGTAAAATGGAAGGGCCTCCAAGGCCAGACTTTTCTTCAGAGATACTATTTCCACCAACACGGTCGCCCTTTGGCAGCCCTCCTACAATGGAACCAAATTTATTTCATCAACCACTCCCGTCAGAGAGCAACATAGATATACAACAACCTGCACCATCTACAAGTGGTTCCAGTGGACTCTCATTTGCCAAGGTAAAATTTGTATGAAGTTTATTAAAATAACAAATATTTTATCTATTTAAATGTGAAAAATTAAGTACACACAACTTTAAATATTGTTTATTTGATAATTTTATGAAGTTAAGAAAAATAAATCATCAACTTTACTGGAAAAGATCACTCTTGAGTGATAAGCCTGCAAGTTACCTCAATGTATAAAATACTTTTATATATCTATATATTATGTTCATATTTATTTTGTATCATTGTTTTGCATTCATCAAATCCTAAATTAGTTCAGCTAAAAAGTAACCCGACATTAATTCACTGTTAGGCGGTAAGAAGTTCGCTGGGTCTTCTAGTGCATATTTTTATTGTGTAATTAGCTGTGCCAGCGACTTCGCCCGCGTAGAAAAGTGACTTTGGGCAGCATTTTTGAAAATAGGCAACCCGCGCCAACAAACGTTCAGCAAGTTCAACGTGATTCTTTAAATTTCCATAACTTTTTATTTATCAACCGATTGACATGAATTAAAGACTAAATGTTAAGTTAAGCTTACCACAATATATCATTGAAAACCCCACCTAGA
>JADANM010001810.1:7269086-7282034 GCA_026213755.1 Eurema hecabe
AACTAGCAATTACTATCCGTTAGAGATACTGACGTCGGTATTCGTTGTGGTCAATTAGTGTTCCTGTGATGTACATGGATATATATATATTTTTCCGAGTCAACTGTTATTGCATTTACTTTTAAGCGGCTTCTTTTTTTGAAGTCAGTTGTCATCGTTGAAAGGTGTCATCGTGACATAAAACCTATTTTAATGATTTTTTTTTAATTTTTGAAGCAACCGGCCCATTTCATTTTTGGTCCATCCATCCGACCATCATTAGAAAATATTACAAGTTCTTAATTCGAATTAAGGTTGTTCGAATTAACGTTGGTTGTTTTTTACCCGACTGCCAAAGAGGGTAATGTTTTTCGAGTGTATGTAAGTATGTATATCTGTTCCTTTGTGACCTCCTGTAGCCTAAACGGCTTGATGGATTTTGATGTATGAGGTATCGTTAGATTTGTCTTGATTACGGGAGTGTCATAGGATACATTTTATCCTAAAAGTCCCACGGGATAAAGACATAATTACTCTTTTTTTAGTGTGCAGTCGGGTATTTTGTTTTTTTAATAATAATTACTTGTTGTTTAAATCCATGTTGAGCTTATTTGATTTTCTATACAAAATGTTTAGATCACCCTATCCCAAAGTATGAACAAGTGTGAATCGAGATTTTAAAACCAGCTACTGTTTATTGAAGAATTCAAACATTTTCAAGGTAGCTATATAATTTCTAGTAGTAATAGAACAAAATAATCCAAATATTCGGCCTTTAAAATGCTGCTCGTAAATTGATGAATGTAAGAAATAATGATATGAAAGTATCTTCTACTTAAATAAATATAAATACGGCTATAATAACCAAAGGCAAATAACAAATAAAGCAAACTGATATTAAAACTCAAAGCAACTCAAAGCTGTGTTATGACTTACGAGATAACGTCAAGAGTTAGTTCAACAGAAAAATAAGTTTTTTATACCTATTCCACTTATATGAAGTGCGTATATTAGTCTATATGAGTCTCTTTGGTTCCTATTTACTAATATTGTTGGCCTATATTTTGAATACAAGTCATACAATGCTTGATCGGTAATCCATAGATAACAAATACACTCGAATTTTATTTTTTCAAATATCTAATCTGTATCATAATAATTTATATTATACCATGTTTACATGCTTCTATACATTCCCGTTTCGTATGAAAGCCACGAAGTAAATAGCTAATAATTTATCTTGTTTACTATAAGCGAAATCGGTCCCAATTTCATTTGGTCACAAAGAAAACGTGCATTTTCATATAACTACACCATGATCAAGCATTTGCTAGCTAACATTTAAGATAACCATAGGATCTGTGTTAATTTTGTAACATCATTTATTTTCCTGACGTTATCGCGGTCGTGGCATCCTCAACTTTTTATTATCAAAATATAATAAATCAAAAGTTCCAATTTTAAACATCGCGTCTGCAGATAATATTGATTTTTATTACTTGCCTATTATACATAAAACATAGCGTAACAATCTAGCAAAACAGAAATAATATCCTTTAATATATTTAAGATTTAAACTTCATAAAAATAATGAATGAATTCAGCACAAATAAAGGTGAAAAGAGCACCTTAAATGATTTATGTATCCGTATAATCATTTCGTCAAGTCCTTTTTGTTATTCCATTCAGCGCGAACCGCGTGAATGGCAAAGAATGACATAAGGAGTGAACGGGGACAATGTTCAGGAAATCGTTCATCTCAGTTCACAGGAAGAGATCGTTTTGTGGAGGCGTGCCTCGTCTATTGTCACGCGCTACGACTAGCCTTGATCGTCATCAGCTAGGCTTACTTAGAGTTCACCCTGTGACTACGACGTATGAACTAGATCCTACTATAATAATACAAATGTCTTTCTTTCACACGAGAACGGCTAAACCGATGTAGTTGAAATTTGGTATGTAGATAGGTGATATTTTGGACGAACACATAGGATACTTTATATCCCGGTATTACGCCGGGAACGGGAACTACGCGGGTAAAACCGCGGGGCACAGCTAGTTTCAAATAAAAGGCAATCGTAATCACTATTTGTAAACATTTTAGATTTGATGTGACGACAAAAAAATCAATTAAAATTAAATGTATCTATCTAGCTGAAAGAAAAATAAAAACATAAAATTTTATATTATTTAACAAAATATAATAAATTACAATATGGAGCAATACTTTGTAACAATTGATAACTTGATTTCTTATTTGTTTAAGGATATGAATTTTCATACTTATTTAATTTTTCACGTTGAACTGAATCGATTATGACGTTAGGAGGACAAAAGTATTAAGGAGACGATTGCATACAGTTAATAATGGACGTAGTTTGATAACATCATCCGATACTTTAATAGGTTCTGTGGCATGCTAATAGTTCTGAATGACGACAAACGTGCGATTAGTCATACTAGGGGTCAATATAGCTATCGCCTGATGCTTTAGAATTACGTAGAAGTCTTTAGAATTTAGAAATACCTCTGTAGAAATTAAAGTTTATAACGCTCTAAAGATGTCCGAAGTTCAATAATAATATTGTTTAGCAAATGTCTACAATGTGAAACACACTTCTGGTTAAAGATTTTTTTTATTTCAATCAGTAATTAATAGAGTTTATAAAGTGAGTTTTTAAGCTTTAGTGACAACGGATTAATCGAAAGCTTGCCAGTTTACAAGTCAAACAAACGGTCTACTTTGTAGAGAAATGTGCGCCTATTGATTGTCAAAAACTATTCATTAGGTTAGTAAATTGTGTTTTACTGTTATCATAAAAATTTTGAAGTTTGAAAACACTCTTTTCTTAAGTTTATTTAAATCCGAAACAATATAAAAAATAGCTCTTATACTGAAACTAATATACTTACATATATTATCATGTACATATTATGGTGTTAGGCCAGTCAACTTAATATCTGTTTCTCATAACGCTGCACAGTAGGTATTGCACTCAGGTTGCCTTTACTATTTCTTTGAAAAACGTCCATTCATTTACCCATGGTTTGGCGCGACAGGCCGGCGCCAGAGCCCCACGGCGCCAAGCCGACTTTTCCTGACGATCCACGACAGTCGCGCGCCGGGACCCGCCCTTCGCGCTGCACCATGAAACTCCATACTATCGCGTTATTCCTACCGTTTGTACTAGTCAGTGCTAAAATCAATGGAGGTCCTCGAGGACGCTTCGACGATAATAATCACAAAAAGATCACCAACAATCATCACGTGACGGCCCACCATACTCACTTCTCCTACCATCCGCCCAGTCAAATTCATTTTATGTGCCGACGTTGTTCCAACTTTGCGCCCTACCCTGTGTACCACGGAGTTCCGCCCGCATATGTTTACAAATACCGGGAATCGAATGGCAGATTCGGATTTCTCCTTAGTGGATTAGCATTGTATAATTTGGGTAGAGCATCTGCAGATCATTGGCAATATACCCATTTCTATTCAGTAAAACCTAACGAGAACTGTTCCATGCACGTGATAAACCCGAAGCGTTTCGAGGAAATAGCATTCCCTTGTTTTATGATGTCATCGTTTATGGAGCGTTCGCCTGAGAGCCTGATACCAGATCCAGAAGCTTTGGATATAACTTTAGCACAGATTGATGTTAAGCCTTTTATATCGCACACTGGGACGCCTTTGCAGGACCCCAAAGACCACGAGTGCGTTCTCTGGCATAATACCACGGAGTCTAAAGAGAAAAATACCGTACCCTGTGCTCTGTTGAAAGAATATGCAGAGACTATGAAACCGTCTGGCATACCAGTTTACGTGTGGCTTCCAATTACTATTGGAGTGGTTATTGGTATTTATGTGATGTGTCAGTGTTGCTGTAAAAGTAAGCCGAGAAAGGATGAAACGCCACTTAAACCAAACATGGTTAGGTTTTATTCCCATTATTATTACTAAGCATCAATATAAGTCCTTCATATTACTGTATGCGTGTACTACTTACAATTCACAATGGTAATATAGATAGATGTTTTTGTAATGATGAAATAATTAATTACTATTAGGGCTATGGAGTAAGTAGGTATATATAGTCTACCCAAACTAGTAACTTTGTAGTATTAATGCGAGGTATCGAATAAAGAATGCCAATAATTAATAATATACGCATTCATTAGGTAGTTTTTTAATTTACAAGACTAGAATAAACTACATTTCGTTGTTTGTAAAAACCTCAAATAAAAGAAATGCTATGTAATTTAAAATATTTAATTTCTACCAGCAGTATATGCAAGTGTTTATTTTAGCAATCAAGTACAATGTATGACCCGTACTGTACTATTGGCAAATCTACCAGCGAAACGGTAATAAACATATCCTGTAATTTATTTCAAAGACTTGGCATTAAGCACTATTGTGTTTTCTTATATTTATCCTTATAGTATCTATGATATTTTTCACTTTTCCTGTCGAGGTAGAGTGCTAGAAAAATAGTCATCTCAGCTGTCAGCATGACATGGCGGCATTTTTTGGCTGTTATACATAATATATATTTGATGTATTACCTGTAAGTTGTCACGTGACGTCAGCAGATAATAAACGAATATATTTTCATTAAGCTTCGTGTAACGTTATCTAAAATTGCTATAATATCTAACAAACTGTCGCTAAATGAAGCCTAGAGGCTTTTGATTAAGTAAATATTGTTGCTCAAACATTCATTAATGGGTTTTCATAAGTGCCTAATTATTGTTTGATTGTTGTATCATCGACACACTGTTTTGTATAATCTGAGGAAATGTTATTAGCTAATAGTGACTTTTCTTAATGAGTGTGTTATGGGCTATGGCTGTTAATAAAATTGTATGTTTTTAATTTAAATTATGTGAAAGAAAAGCTTCTGTTTTAATAAATATTACCGTTCATTTTTAAAATATTACATTTTTGTTATTACGTCAACGCCGTCAAAAAGTGGTTATCCAATATTCTGTCGTATCATATTGCCCGAGCTATCTCGTTAGCAAGAACAAGATAAAGTAAAAAAACTAAAACCCAACTACGACAAAAAACGACGCTGAAAAAGTATAAAAGTACCCCATGAATACAGGTAAAGTCACAAGCAAATGCTAGTAATATATATATATATATTCGAAATGTACAAGTGAAGCGCTTTAAAATGATACCAAACACGGCATATCTAGCTTAACTTTATTTTTTTACTCTGTATATTTTGTCCGCTAGAGGGCGCCACATTGAATTTGGTAAAAATCTATATAGCCTATAACCAGCGGACAATTAAGACGCTTCTAATGATATGTCATTTGTCGAATTCTGATTAGTGGTTTAGAAGTTACGAGGGAACAGATGAACATACATACATACATACATACATACATACATAGCCTGTCAAAATCATAACCCTCCTTTGGCTTTGCCGTAGTCGGGTAAAAAAGGGCGGCAAGGCCGATTCCTACTCACCTGAATAATAAATAATGCTCAGTGCCTGTTATCTTCTAATTAGCTTCATTATCATATTTCTGTGAAGTGTGCAGGTGGCAGTGACTAGCCAAACGTTAATTAGGTGTTACTAACTTCTTTAAAAGATTAAAGAAAGGCATAAAAACTAAAAAGGAAAGAATTGTATTCATGAAAGTTTGCAAACTTAATATATTAGGTACAATCGAGGATTTCTTTTTTATAAGAGTTCAAAAATCTCGAATTATAAATAAATAAATAAATATTTCAGGACATTTATACACAGCGCCATCTAGTTCCAAGCTAAGCAGAATTTGTGTTATGGCAACTAGATAGCGAAATAAATTACATATACATACTTTTCTTTCATAAATACATACATATAATACATAGCGACACCCAGACCCCAGAAAAATAAATTTAGCTTTGTTTCCGTTTTCGTTGCCATATCGGAGTTCTGTGTGTCATTCCGTTTTTCGTAGCAGTGTCAACCCAGGGTCTAATGTGCAGGCCGTACATTAGCCATGTCCATTTAGTAGTTGATTCGTGAAAGAATAACAAAATATCCTTATAAACACATTAAATATTATATTAGTAAAGATTAGTGGTGTAAAACTATCACAGCTTCCATTTTAAAGCGCAATTTTTTTTGTTTGTTTTTAAAAACAGGGTTTTGCACGTGTGTTTTTGTTTACTAACATGACGTGTTTTGATGGACTAGTTTAAAAATTGTCAATGTATAAAAAATACAATTTACTCAGCGGAAACCAGCCGAGCACTAGATCAATATTACATATAACATATATTTTATTCAAACTGCTTCGACCTATATTATGCTTTTCCGGCGTAAAAATCTTCACGAAGAAACAGTATTTTTACAAACGATAATGTTGCTTTACTTTTACGTGTCTTTATTTATTTTTATATGTCATAAAATTCTATTCAAACGCGTTAGAGTCGCTTGACAATATTATACACTTCTAAAATTTTACTAAGGCTCATTAATTTTCTTTTACAATTTCGTTCTTTGAAAGTTAAGAGTTTATAAATATATTTAAGTGCTTCGTGTAAGAAACATGGTTTTTAAATTAAAGATAAGATCTTACGGTGAAGGGGGTGGGTATGAGTTATTTGTTTCGTGTTATGTGATGGCATCATGGCTCTAAGCTAGCGCTACGAAAGTAATCATATATAATAATTTTCATACGATTAATTGGAAGTGTGTTATAATGGTGAGCAGGTAATAAACAACTAGCAGGCAATTTAGAAACTATTAATTAATTCTTCTTAAATTCTCTCTTAAACTTGCGTAAATTAATTATTGATTATGAGACTCAAAAGGAGGTGTTATTGAACCATATAACTTATATATATGAGGAGGAACGGGGAGGCTGAAAACCAGCGAGATTACTGGGCCAATGATTCTTAGCATCTTGTGACTCAAAGCAAAGTTCCGGATAGCACTGCACTGGTTATGGGCAGGCGTTTCTCTTAACATTAGGAGTACATCCAGTACGTCTCCTCACTTCATCGTATTAAAAAAAAACCAGAGTAACCTACTCGGTATAGCACAAGCTGAGCCCTCTCCCTTTGCTGTTATTCGTTTGTGTATCTATATTATTGTATTTTCTTCATTCTTCAGGTATTTATAACAGCAATAAACGATTGTTTAATTATTTATTTATTTATTTCATTCTCCTTTATGGATATGTATACGGAGTTGCCATCGGTACAGTATGTATTAACAATAATTTCTCATCGGGGTTACAGTTACATATTAGTTGGCGACATACATTTAAATATGTTATCGTCATCCGCATCAATAACTCAAGGATTTTGGCCAGATTCCAGGCTTAGGAAAAGTATTGACCTCATAAATTGTTTCTTGATTATAGAGTTTTATTTATATTGCGACGTTTTACATTTTTACAGTTAAATAAATGGAATTTTGTGTCTAATGATGTTTTGCTTACATCTTATCTTAGTAAGAATGACTATTGGTCACATTTTATATGCACAGTTTTATACTAGTATAAAACAATGATATTATATTAAATAGATATGTTATAAGCGCAAAATTTTGGGGCCGCAAAAATATCCTAATTAGCACGTGTTACCTGTAGGTGATTGGTTGCCGTTGTATTTACGCGCAACGGCCAAAACTATCTCTTATTTTCTTGTTGGTTTTATCATTTATCATTTTGACTTGTATGTATGCAGCTGAGCTTGCGAGAGTGCTGCAGCTGCTGTGCGAAACACTTTTTTCGGCTATAATATCGTTGGTAAGAACCATACAGAAACCATCTTTCTATTATTTGAAAGCAATTTCCGTGTAGTCCAATTTTCATTTGGCTCACATCTGACAATTATAGCATTAGGAAAACGATGCGAGAATTCGGTTTTATTTAAATTACCTACCAATATTATGTTTATTAATATAAAGAGTAGAAATCTATACGACTTAAAAACACAATACAAAAAACATATTGATTTTTTAATGATAGTTATCGGAAACTTCCAGAATCTTATACGTATGCAAATAAATATGGGGATAATAGCTTCTGCTTAACTGATTTTATGGAACAGTTTAACACAACCATTAGATGTTACAAGCGTCTAAATGTTATTATGACAATAAATATATTTTAATTGTTTCGTTAACATTAAGAGTAGATAACAATGTCGTTTACATATCCTTTTGCTCAAAAAAACCCTTTCATTTATTAAGTTAATAAAGGTTAATTGTTAATGAGGATTTATTCGATAAAGATTGTACAACAAAGATACGTATTACTATATTCCGTCAACTGTAAACTGTAAGAGTTATTTTTTATTAGCCAAAGTGTCGAGAATTCTATAAAAAAATCTTGTATTTTGTCAAAAGAATCAATCTGTTGCTTGCTTTATTCACTTTGATCTAATTTTATAAGATAAATTTTCAATTGTTGGTTATTGACTCTACCTTTTGCATAACAATTTAATTACAGGTATTAAATAATAATTTATACACAATATATTTGTTGTATCAATAAACTTCTATTTATACAACTTTTTCTTGTCCAATTTATCTCTGATGCCAAAGGAGGAGTTCGTATGTAATAAAACTTTTAGATTGTTGTTCGTGACGCGTTTCATAAGAGCTACGCGCATGCGCTACGTTGACGCCATAAATCCTACTATGGAACTAGAATTTTTTTAAGGTAACACTTTTACCGCGTAAGTATATTTTATCTGTGGAACTATATTGACAAACATTCGTTATTTGAACCAAAATAATAATTTTATAACAAACCTCTTATTTTCGAAAAAATCTCTTTGCCTTTCAGCTGTTTTCATAGAGCATTTCATAAGTTTTGCAATTTTGGGATTTGGGCAGGATATTTTGTACGAATTTCTTTCTGTTCCAAGAATGAAAGACTTACATGTATTTACTTATAATGTTATATTGCGTTGGCAAGACAAAAACTTGTATCATTCGTAAACTCAAAATTTAAACTATAACCACAATGTTAGTTGCTGAAACAGCAACTCACGTTTATTACTTAAAGATAAGATTTCATGATTCAGTCCAAAAACATAAATCGTTTTCTTCATTAAGTTTAACTGAAAATTTATTTATTTTTCGGTCGTCTGTTGTTATAGCAATGAGACTGTAACAAACTGAAAGTATTGGTATATTATTTGAATGAGCTAATAAAAGTACATGAAACGGCACTTTTCTCGGAGTACTTTTATGTACTTAGGTATGTAAGTACGGTTAGAATTTATAGAAGTGCTCCTTCCTTACTTGAAAAATAGGAGCTTAGCAGTTGAATATCTCGCCAATAAATAGCTTATTTAAAAATATGGTACTACCAACATCACGATATTTTCAAAAGACATATCCAAAGACAAGAACCACGAGGTAACAGGACAAAAGAAAAAAATTCATTGCTATTTTACGTGAACTACATTTCAACCTGCATGCCTAGTTTCAGTAAAATCTGTTCAGTAGTTTTTGGGTAGAAGAGTGACAAACAACCTCATGATTGCGTTGAAGAGTGACAAACAACCTCATAAACTTTCGCATCAATATTATTAAGTACCTAAGTCAAAGTCAAAGTCAAAAGTAAGGATTATTGTCGGGGATCATAGAGTAAAACTAACACTTCATTTAACGTATAAACAGATAAATATAAAGACTATTTATAGAGATATTTGTGTCCAGCTATTTTCAGACTGTCTGTTGATTGTAAATTATAACGTGTTATGGGACACTTCATAGAAAACCCTAATAAATGTCTCGATTTGAGTTTTACAGCAACAAACGTATATTTTCTATGCTGTTGGTATTATGAATAGATTTTTAGCCATCCAGAGCAGATAGAACTAATTACAATATCCCCGATGATCATCATTCAAAATGTACTGTATATCAGAAATACATTTCCTTATTTTTCATCTAAATGACACAGCAATACGAGACTACGAAATAGAAGAATAAACACAAGAATAAACTTTAACATTACTTATGGGTAGATTTAAAAAAAAATAATAATAAAAAATGAAATATCTAATAACAAGATCACAACAGTTAATCCTAGTTTTTCAAGTGTCGCATTAGGTGTTATCCGGAATAATGCTTAAAGTTGAATGTTTAAATTACATTTTCTTCATTCCTATATCGAGAGTTGACTTTCAAGAGTGCTAAGGAGTGCTTTCTCTGGATGCGTTTTATTACATGTGCAGTGCCAGAAAAATTAACAAACTTTTTTTTTAACTTGACATTCATCGTAATGTCGCACTATGCTCTGTAATTGAAAAACTAGAAATATAAATAATTGATCATCTACACTTTCCGTCAAGTTGTTAAACTGGAAACACTACCGTAAATAACTTTTTAAAGTGATTATCATAAATCCCTTGAGAAACGATGGAGTGTAGCCTTATCTTTTGTTACGAACGGCTTTCGGAGACATCTACGACGTTATCTCAGGCTCAAAATCCCATTGCTTTTAACAAAATAGACCGGCTATTGCAGTAATTCAACACTGATAAAGGATAGCTTCTAATTGGTGGCAAAATATGGCGCTACTTAGCGCTACTAGTTTAACAATAAAACTAGGAACAATAAAAGTTATTACTACTAAGTTCACATTTTTTTATTAAAATTGCGAGAATCTGAGCTGGAGATTATCTTGCTGACAAGACCGCCTTTGCCCATAATCAGTTGCGTGTTCCCGTATTTAATAATATGTAAAAAAGGATATGATAATGGAGGACGGGAAGAGGAAATAGGACACCTGTGCTCCCTCTTCTCGAATGAAAGTCTGATGAAATGACTCCGATAGTATGATTATATATTTAACTGGGCGCTAGTTTTCCGTGGGTAATTGGTACAGCTCCCGGCGTGCCCGACCACATCTATATTATAATATATGACTAACAAAGTTAAAAAAATAAATCAAAACAAAGTTGTACAAACAAAAGTTGTATCTTGTTCTTGGGGGTTTCTAGAAAGTCAACTGTTTCAAATTTATCTGCGCGTCCTTTTGACCTTGTCGGTTCGCGGTCACGCCGTTTTATTACGTAACAATGTGTGAAAAAGCAACATAAAACCCTGAAACAGGGATGACATATATTGCACCTCATTCTTCTTGATAAAATAAAAGGAAATATATTTATCTTTTGCTAACATAGGTATGTGTGCGCGAAGAGTTTTTAAAATTACTGCTTTTGTAATAACTGTAACATTGTCACACAAGGTATACAAATACTGTTATATCTATGTTGCATTCGTATATTTTTTATTGCAAATAAATATTTCTTATCTATATTTTCCAGTTTCAAGTGCTGCAATAAGTTATCCATATGTTTAGAATGAAACTAAGTAATTACGCGTCAATATAAAAGTTCTAGGTACTTTAATTGTATTTTCACAATTCCCCGTGCTCTCGTTAAAATGTATGTGTCAGGGAAATAATTAAATGCAGCTGATTGGTTCAAGTTCAATGCTGTCTTTTGCCTTGGTGCAATTAAAAGGTACTTTAATTAAAAAACGTTTTACATATGCATACACGTGCTTTATTATCGTTCCCGAAGTAATACTGGGATTATAAGAATCCTTTGTTTTTATATAGGTGCCGAACTTCGGCCAAATTACCTTTTTTTATAGTGGGGAAATCCTCATAGGATACCCATGGACCATCGGAGAAAGGACCATGGGCTATGTCGCTTTATTGTAGCGAGTGGAGGTCCCGGGTACCTTCGCAGACTCTTCCGCGACCACAACAGTCGGCCAAATTACAAAGTAACAAATATCAACGTTCATCTTGCTTAACTTTCGATCGTTTTTATATATTATAGCAGCATCTATTATATCTATGATGTTATATAAACAGTACAAATTAAATAACATCAATATATGCCGATAACATGTACAATTTACAATATTACTAAACTTTAGGATAAGTCAGTAAGTAAGGGTAAATACAAAAGTTTAAAATGAAATTAATATTCATGTTGAACGTATAAGAAGACGTTACTTTCAATGACCTTTTGTCATCGGATTTAAATTTCAAGAGGATTATATATTGAGGGAATTCCACAGATTGTTTCAATGAATTTTAAATGCAAAGAGGTTTTGAAGAGAAAACAAGAAAGAACATTGTCAGCTTAATTGAAAATTAACAAAAAACTTTATCATTCTATTTATATTATTTATATATTTTTATTGTTATAAAATCGTATTAAGTGGTACCTATCACCCTCCCACATAAAACAGTCAATGCCATTTCATTTCATTCGGAAGGTGGCAGCACTGGAGAGCCCATTTTTTCTTTCTTTTTAAACTATCATTTACACCAAAATGGTTTAACAAACTTACTTTCATTCAAGTATGTAGATTAAAAAAAAGTAACATTTATTTTATCACACTAATCCTAAGGTAATAATATGTCTGAATAATAATTCTTAATGGAAGCCAAAGCGGTATGCCATAAGGGCTCTGTGCATAATGGGCTATAAAGTATGATCAATAAGCTTTCCACAGCCATATGTAGGTCTACAATCTATAGAATTATAAGTAATGTTTTACTTATATCCAAATACATACATATCTAACACCGTGTACTATCTTAAATTAAGATATAGGTACTAAAATGCTACATATACCAATTCAACCAATACAATATTTTACTGTAAGATGTTTTGAAATGTCGTTTGTGTTATTATATTACGAACAGAAATTAACATAGGTACCAATACTAAGATAAAATTTAATAATACAAATAAAATTTTCATAGACTACTTCAAATATAGAAAAACAAAACAACATGTGATACTACAAATAACTTACGTGACAAATAAAATTAATCTTAGAAAAAAAAGATTAATTCGATAGTTTTATTGGTATCAGGGAGTCCGGCAACGTGCCGCTGTAGATACACTCACAAGAATTACTTACGTGAGGTAAATATAACGAGACATTGTGTAGGCTCAATAAATAACCTTTA
>JADANM010001810.1:7329320-7353613 GCA_026213755.1 Eurema hecabe
TGTAATCAGTTTTTGATTTTCTAAGAACTTTCAGTTTGACCCTCGTATATTGATTTTGCCTAATAAGCTCAGACTTTTCAGTATCTTACGTTTCAACTTTCAAAAAACAATTCTGACTTACCCAGTTCTCATTCAGTATACTTCCTCCACATATATGAGCTCGGATCCACAGGAAACGTAGTTGTAATGACACTATATACGGATGACTGTATGGTTTGGCTTCATGGCCTCCGACGATCCTTGGCTGGGGCTCAGAATCGAACGCAGTAGAGGCTGAAAATTTTTTATTTAAATTCAAGATTTTTTAGGAAGTAAGAACATCGAACACAGCACTGTTCTAAGCTAAGCTCGTTTTTAGCATTATCATATAGTTCCTAATTTTGTGGAGGAGTGTTTCTTTTTACTCATTATAAGTCCAAGCACTAAAACATATTTCACTCTTACACGGATAACAACCTAAATTAAGGATGTATTTTATTCTTTAAAATTCGTTATATTAAAAATAGCACTTTAGGACAAAATTTTTCGACTTCAAGTTACCAAAAATTTGGTTAAAAACCGTAATCAGATTAGTGTTAGTGATCATATAATACAAATACTAATATATTAATAGTAGCCTATATGAACCTGCTAGAACGATGCTGAAATTCGTCACCAATAATGCGATTTTCAGTATGAAGTTCATGGTGCCAATGTATGTTAATCGTTTTAACTCGCGTTACAATTTGAGATAGCCCTTTTTATCAGATCCATTGTAAAAGTCGTCAGGTGCCACAAACCTATCAAATTTTTAAATGCCTTATCGTTTGATAATATTAATATTAAAAAAATGTACCTTAGGTAATATATTAATAATATTCGAATTAATAGATATTTCGATCTTGTCGTTAAATGTAAAAGACTATATATTTTATAAATATATGCTATTGTAATCGGTAATAAAACAAATGCTTCCCACTGTCCATTTAGTATGTTATGACCTATGCAAAATATTTGATATTTTTGTTTTAAATAATTTATACCAGTAGAATGTTATTTTTCTATATATCCTATTTTCTATAATTATAATTATTGATTACGCAATAATATTATGCTATTTCTAATTTAGAAATACAAGTAGAATTTTCTAATAATCTAAATTATTTACAATTATTACCGAGTTTACTACTCAAGAAAAAGAGCACATTAAATAAATCTGAAAACTAAAAAATAAAACAGCAAGGATATCTTGAACAAACGTTTGATAAAAATCTATATTTCTTGAGTACCTACCTACTTCATATAATATAAACTTAAATCGGGTTATTAACGCCACTTATAACTCAATAACAGCTGTAATATATAATTAATTATTATTATTATACTCAGGAGGTCGCATACAATTAGGCGAACACTCATGCCCATTGACAGTGAACACTATCGAATAGCAGAAGGCCCCTAAAATAACGAAACGGTTATAGTACGCGTCACGAATCTTTAGCGCTGAACGAAACCCGCGCAGAAGTCAAAAATAAGGTATCGAGGTAACGGCGCGGCGCGCGGGGCGCGTGATCGTCGGGTGCGCGAGCGTTGATTGGTTGTCCCAGTCGTGTTGTCGTTCTCGCACCAATACGTCAATTACGAGCGCGATTCTACCGATGCGCAGCTATTCTCGTCCAACGCTAAACATAAATGACGCGTACTATATATTGCCGTCTCACCATAGGGCACAGGTCAATAAAAGTTGATTACCTCTGTTAGACATGCATCAGACGATATATACAATTATATATTACGTTCTAAGCCTTAAACCTAAACCTACGGGTTATTACAATATCAAACCAGGTCGAGTATGTAGCATACTACGCAGTCAATTGATGAGATAAATTGATTCATAGACCTTGCACTTTTTTATGTTTTGTTTGCCTTAAATACCTTTGCCGCTTCATACAAAAATCTCTCAGATTTCTTTAATACAGTAGATGTTCTCGGACTTCTATCAATAACTTCTTTATAATGAAATAGTGATTTAAATTTAATACAGAGTCCTGAGACGTAAACATCTAGATATGCCTTTTTTGTGAATAAATGTGTCTAATTTGTTAAACTTTTTTATTTCGTTTTTAGTAACACTTTGTTTTTAGAAATCTATGCACGCAATACATGAAGCTTCCCATTGCCTGCATAATAATATAGGATTATTAACTAAAATAGATGCAGTGTAATAAAATGATATTAAACCAAAATAAATCAATGGTTCAATACTTATAAGTTATTTAATAAAACACAATTGAATGCTTTAATCAACATTTATTAATTTGACTATTATTCACTAGTTACAACAATATTTTACGGTGTGGAAATATAATTTACTAATACGATATTAAATATTTGTAACTTGCATTTTAAATATATAAATACTGAATATATTTTGTCTTAGTATTGCAAGGAGCAGTTATAGTGATAGTTTAATAGTGTTATTTATGTACTAGTTAAAACAAGTGTGCTGTCTAAAAAACTTAGATACTAAAGTCTTTTAAAAAGGTTTGAAAAGTGTTCGGAAAATGATAAATGCTATAGTAGCGTGAAAAGAAGATTAAAAAGCTGTCAGTCTTGATATTAATGAAAACAATCAAACCACAGTAGCATATTTTAGTGTAAAATATTACCCTGTGTCGATTCTATTTGCGCGCCATTTAATTTTAATTTAAACAGAACATTTTTATTGGTTGTTTGTAGGTTTCAAATTTAAGAAGATACGTTTCAAAATTCATTAAATAATCTATATACATATATATAAAACAAAGACGAGTTTGTTACAACACTTATAACTCGAGATCAAAGTTTAAATGAAAGTCCACGCGGACGGAGTCGCGGGCAACAGCTAGTTACTAATAAGATAATATAAAGACTTAATGGTTGCTTAAATTTGATTCTGTTTAAATTAAAATTAGCTTGCATTCCCTTTATGATATAGTTTAGTATAAAAAAGTTTGATAACTAGAAAGTAAATGATCGTGTTTTCTTATAAAATGAGTGTAATTATGCATTAGAACCGTAACAAATATCATGAAAAATATCTATTACGATTGCGCATAACATAAATAATGAACTTAATATTATTCTAACCATACAAAATGCAATAATAATTAATTAAATATGTCATGTTCAATGTTTCCACACCTAAATATTATTTTCTCGTTCGTTTTACGGACGTATAAATAAATTTATTATTAAACAATAAAAAAAATTACAAACTAACATTGTATTTCAAATATATATACACCCGAATGTTTATATGTTAAATTTATTATTTTATGTTACACTTATTTCGATAAAACTAATATTTAACATTTTATATTAACTTTGGGTAACATTCGGATGAATACACAATTCATATAAAAATAAAAAAAAACATCAAACTCCACCCTGATCACGATTTTATATTACAAACGTTTTTATTTAAGTTTTTTATCAGTTATACAAGTAGATACTTTTACGCAGTTCTTGTTCATCTGATTTATTTTTTTACACTTTACGTCATTCTGTTTGTATAAAAATGTTACAGTTAAAGAAGTGAAGGATATTTAGGAGTACTTAATTATTATTTACAAACCATGAACTCAGAATATTAGAACTGTTTTTAAATTAGAGAGCTGACAAAAAATACTCCTAGATAAAAAACGAGCAATGTTAAGAAAAACACGTTGGTTAATACGAAGACACAGGAGCTTTGGTTTTCTAGGTGTAATTCAAAGTCGATTTTAAATAATAACATAAATCGATCGTACGTTGTTCATATTTTCAACAACACAATACAATATGGCAGTACGCTAGACGTTAAAGTTTGAACCATGCCGCCGTACATTCATTCCTAACTAAGTGTATGCTAGTGTAGTATAGGGTAATAGGGTTGTGATATCGGTGGTGATATCGGTGGTAGGTGGTGCCCGCAGCGGGGGAAGTTCGGGGGCACGGGGGGCAAGTCGGCCTGCGTCCCTATGTGGAGAATCAGATTCATTCCTATCACGATGTGGTAGAGGAAATGACAGTGGAACAGCCAGTATCCTGAAAAAAAAATTATGTTTTCTTAAACTTCCACAGAAGAAATAGTATATGCTATTTGTATCTACATAAGTAAATAAAAGAAGGTAGCTATACATAACTTATGCCCCGAGAATGGGTGCTTGGATTTGAATTATTATTATGCTTTGGTATATTTCCCTACTTAGCAGATTAAAGAATTAATCAAAACAAAATTATTAAAGGTATTTACCAGGTAAAACAGCGAGGTACATATAATATAAAAGCCATTGAATAATGTAAGCTTCAAGTTAATTAAATAACAGTTTCGTACCTGGGTTATCTGCCTTTAATCTGATAACAACGTATCCGTTGTTAGGCACGGCTACTGTATCTTTGAACGGAGGCAAATTGTATTGCCTGTGTAAAAGGCCCTTCCTGTCCAGATCCAAGGCGTGTTTTAGGTTGATTTTCTTTATGTTCTTATCCGGCGAACGGCCCATACCGACCACGTTGTATGAAGTGCCGTGTAGGTGGAATGGATGAGACAAATTTGGTGATTGTACTGTAATATACATTAAATCATATTAAGTAATACTCTGGTGAGCAACGAATGCAGAATAGCTTTCTTAAATAAACAGTTTTTAATAAACAATATTATAATCTCTTAAATGAATGAAACCCTCTCGAAAATCTTTCTTTAGCTAAGCTTTATACAATTGCTATTTTAAATTGAGTTACAACTATAGTACGATCACATAGTAAATTTTAAGCGTATATTAAATAGGTATGTGGACTAGGTTAGAGTATACCAAATTTATTTTTCTTAAGTCTTAAATATGCTTTCTCTGAACGTACCTTCATCAACCAAAACGATTTCTACGATAGAATTCAGCGGCACATCGATCATATGTGTGCATCGACAGTCTACAGGGCAGTTTTCTGGCCGATTGTCTCCGTTGCAGAACAGTTCTGGGGGAAGTTCGTGCATTTGCGAGAGGGGAGGCGCGGGTGGCGCCCGGTAAGAGATTTCGTCGACCAAACTGAGGACGTGGTCTCCGCCGACAGCAGCTGAAACGTTTATTGTCATTCGTCCGATAACTGTAGGTACAAAAGAAACCTAAAACGAAGGCATTAGGGCAAATGAATTAAAGTGTAATTAAAGTGTGCTTGGTAATCTACAATATCAAAATTAATTGTAAAATATGTTGGCAAGCGTATAACTCGATAACAGCTGAACCGATTTACATAATAATTATTGTTTGAAATAATCCTAGATGTACGAGGATGGTGTTTGAGCTAAAATATGGTATGCGTAGGTTTCGGGTGGGATTAGTGCAGCGTGAAATAATCCTACCCGGCTAGTAGACAATATAATTTAATTAACCTTAAGCGTGCCAAACACGCCTATATGTTTTGGGTAAGTTAAGTAAGTTGGGTGGGTAATGTAATATAATATAAAATTAAGTTTCGGTACAGGTACATATTTCCTTTTGTATCGATAATAGATTTTTATTACATAATAATAAGTAAGATTATTAAGTACGTTTGGGACTTACCTAAATAGTTTTTATAAGTATTCTCCTTAAAAAGTTCCTTAGGTTTGTAGAAATGGAAACGGAATGGTAAAAATATTTTAACATCAGGTCGTTCTTGTAGAATGGCTTTGTCTACAGGGTTGGAAGATTTCAAATTGCTGACACATACAGCATCATTTCGTTTGACGTCGCAAATCGCATCTAGAGGATTCAATACCTGAAGAAAAATATACAACATTAGTTGTGGACCATTTTTGTTTACAAAAAATCAAAAAAGCAATTTCAAGAACAAAAGAAAGTATTTTATGGTAAGAAAAATATACAACCTTATTAAAGAACACCATACTATTTTTCACTACGACTTAAATATAGTTCACTAAAGAATGTTTTTCACTACAAGGTAACTATAGTAATGTGATTATTTTACACTAACTACTTTTTCATTGATTGAGACTATACACAAATAGGGTAATATTAATAGGTAGGGTAAGAAGGTAAAGGTAGGGTAAGATATTTTACATTACTTACGATAACTGTTGTTTATTTTCTGAAAATTTATTAATAATTAAATGAGGTTTTCTTGTAGTAAATGAGCCTTGTAATAAGTAACGAAACACGTTTACTTTACACATTTTATTAAAGGTACAAAAATTTACAAATTTCTTATATTAAAACGTTATAAATATACTCGTCATCTTGCAATCATTACACCGTCATCAAGGGATACAAGATAATTGGTTATCTATTTTTGAAGCCAAGTTATACAACATTAGAAAAATTTATAGCATCTAAATAATTCTTATGGTTAAATGGTAACTTGAACGGTAACGCGGCGGTTCCTACCTTTTATTCACAATCACACTTCGAAACACATTTTTGAAGAAAATATATTTAATTATAATTATCTTATTTTATATCGCTCTCCAATACATTTTGGTACGAGTGTGAGTGCGATGCTTAGAGCAGTCTTCAAAATGTGGGGGCAGTGCACATGGTCTTTACTAAGCGAATATAAGTCAGTGTATTTACAGGTAATACGGTTTGTATATATTTACAATTATGGAAAAAAGTATTGCATGCTTGTTAGTTTAATTATTATTAATAATATATTAATGTTTAATTACATTGACGCGCATAATATCCATCCAATCAGATACTTGATTTTACATGAATCTCGAAATACATAAATGTTAGATATGCTAAATTGTACTTTGTAAGGTTATTTATAATTTAAATGATTATGATATTAAAAGTAAGCAGGACAATATTAGCACGACAATGTATTTGTTAGTTCGTAATTCACAATTATCAAAATAAATATTCAAAAGAAAAACACGAAATGGCAAGTTCACAGACAGGTTCATTTAAATAATAGAAAAGATGTTGTTTGTACAAGTAAAAAGCTTTAAATCTGCTGTTACTGTGACAAATGAACTCTGTTTTAGTATTGTCACCAGCTTTTGTTTAAATTAAATACATTCTGTAAAAAATCACCTTTTAAATAATCACTATATAAAACTTCAGTTGAACATTCGAATACATAATATTACAATATAACACTTTTGATGAAGCCGAGCACTTCGAGTCCATCGTACACATCACACAAAACATACATAAAATTACACTTAGTTAACGTAAAATCAACTAGTTTACCAATGTTGCACGTTTGTAAACTGATATTGTTTGTAGGAACCGGCTTAGTTGGCTGTGATCGGAGGCAGGTGGTCCCCGCACGTGGGGAAGTTGGGCGGCACGGGCGGCAGGTCAGCCTGCGTGCCCACTTGGAGCACCACGTTCATGCCTATTACTATGTGGAAAAGGAAGTGACAGTGGAGCAACCAGAACCCTGGGTTCGTTGCTCTAAATCGTAAGATGACGTAACCGTTGTTAGGTACGGCGATGGTGTCCTTCGCCGGAGGCAAATCTCCCTGTTTCAAGTGACGCTCCAGCAAACCTCTCCTGTCGAGGTCGAGAGCGTGCTTCAAGTTAATCTTTTTAACGTTCTGGTCGGGCGATCGCCCGATACCGACAACATTGTATGAATATCCGTGCAAGTGGAACGGGTGAGATAAGTTAACGATTTGCACTGAAAGTGAAAAGTATAATTATAAAAATTTGCATTGAAATGAAATCTTAGCTGATATGTAATGCTGTTACTCAACGTACCTTCATCTACTAGAACGATTTCTACTACCGCGTTCAATGGTATATCAATTTTGTGCGTGCACATGCAGTTTTGTCCACAGTCTGGTGGTCTGTTGTCTCCGTTACAGAACTGGTCGGGGTTGATGTCGTCGAACTGGCTGATCAGAGGAGCGGGAGGGGACATGTACGAGATCTCATCAATTAAACTGATAACATGATCTCCTTGCGGGGCCACTGTGAAAGTTAATATTCATATTAAACCGGGATCCATATGTGAGAAGGTGAAAGCGTTAAGTGTGTGCAATAGTTAATTATCTTACCTAAGTATCTGTTATACGTGTTGGGCTGGAAGAGCATTTCTGGCCTGTACACGAAGAAACGGAACGGCAAGAAAATCTTAACATCGGGCCTGTCTTGTAAGATGGCTGGGTCGATGTGTCTTGCGTTTTTCAGTTGGCTAACGCAAATAGCATCATTCCGGGGTGCATTACATCTTGCATCCAAGGGGTTCATTACCTGAATAGTTAGTAAGGATAAGGTACGTGCAATAACTAGTATTACGTGCATTAACTACGCTACAATTATTGTCTACTTTCTCTGTATATATAATTTCTACTTGTATTCAGTTGCAATCAATACTGGTTGAATCTAAGTTATTTTAAACTACTTGTTATCTTTCTAATTGATGATTTAAAGAAGGGTTTACTGGTGGTACATTTAACCGTGCAATGAACATTGTATAAGGCGTGAGTTTTTGTCGTGAATGATTTAAATTAAACTTGAAATCCTTCTTTAAATTATAATGTTGTTATTAAAGGTATTTGTTTCGTAAAATTTTCTTTAATTTTGCTTAGAGGCACAACATTTTTGGCATGTGTTACTACGTCAATGAATAGTTTACATGGACAATTTACAAATCACATATTAAATGGCTTATGTACAATTGCTTACTGGTCGGCGATAAAAAAGTTGTAAACTAATCGTTCAAAAGTCGATCCGATATTAAAGTTTGAGCAATCACGTGCAATAAAATCGACCACGTTAAATCGAGGCTGCCGTGCCGACAAGAATTCAGTATGCAATATCCGCCAATTAATAAATGAGAAAAAGCCTGAGTCAGGGTGGCTGCCAATGTTTATAAGGAAATAGCTACAAATAAATAATAATATTAAAATAACCTTGTGGGGTCACCAATACTGAACTTGTATGTACAGTCACTTTTTCTACTACATTTTATTTATACAAGGGTATATTATGGTAGGGATATATACAACTGAATTACTCACCACTCCCTGCGGTATTCCTACATCGTAGGACGGGGGAGCACTGGACGGTTGGTATGGCCCTCTAGCGTATCGGAGAATTCCTAATTGTTGTGCTCTTTTAATACCACATTCTCCAAGACCACGTACTTGAATCCAGTACGCGCCGGGGATATTATTAGCTTCGATGACAAAATCATATCGTTCACCTGAACAAGCAAAATTTTAAATTGTATTTTTTTTATTAACTATTATTTATTTCAATTGTTATTTTGATAACAAGTTGAGTTAATTTGTTAACTCAACCTGTTTCGCGTAATTAAAATAATTGGTAATTATACATGGGTGTGTCTGTTTTAATTACTGCTTCAAACATACTTGTTTGTTAAATTATAGCGTGTTATTTTTTGACAGAATCGTTACATGAAACTATAGTTATCTAACTGACCTGAGAACGAGATAATAGTGTTAACTTGGACGGGTTGGACTGGTTCACCGTCAGTGGCAATTACAGTCAGATTATGGCCTTCGAAAGTTACTTGTGCTGGGCAGACTGAAGCGAACGCGTTAATCATTCTGAATCTGTATCTTCTTCCTGGAGTGATCGTGAACACTTCAAGCGGTGTGTTAGTCATAAAACCAGTGTTAGGATCACGGAATTGTCCTTTTCCGTTAATCAAAACGTTTTCGGGGTCCTGGCCAGTGTTGACGGCTAAGCGACCAGGGTATCTTTCAGCAGCGTCTTCGTGAAGCCAGTCACTGATGAGCATTACGTGTGTCGTTAAATCATAGTCATACAGGTGACTATTCGGATCTTTGGAGGGCGGCTGACGGACGACAATACTGCCGTAGAGACCGTCTAATTTTTGGAGACCTGTGTGAGCGTGCCAGAAATGTGTACCAGCATTACCTTGCCATTGATATCTGAAAACGATTAATATACTTACATTTCATATTCTTATATAACTTTCCACAAAGTAAAAGGTTTTAATTAAATGCGAAACAAATCTGTATTAAATGTTTGATGAAAAACGTTGATACAAACCTAAATGTGTTTCCTTGCTGAATGGGGCACTGCGTAACAAAAGGTACTCCGTCATAATATTGAGAGCCTCTTTGCGTGATACCGTGCCAGTGAATAGTCACTTCCATTCCCTCCATGTGGTTTTCAACATCAACGACCACTTTATCGTTCTCACAGACTTGAATAGACGGGCCGGGTAACATTCTGTTCGAGGACAGGATACCGCGCTCGACGCCATCAGCTAACACGCACTGGCAATGAGACCAGACCACATTCGTTGCATTTGGTGTGCATACTTGACACGCCCTGTAAAGCATATGATATATGATATGAAGACATTGTTGTTTGTGAATGAATTTACACGTTGTTGGATAAATGAAAATAATATTATAGTTAACTTCACTTTGATCCAGCTATGGTAACTTTATAATAGGGCAAAATGAAATGATTATATTATTGTAGTTATATGTTGTAAAAGACTTCTAATTTCTTCAAATTTTAAGACCAAAGAATAATTTAAAGAAATATTTCTAGCATTGTTAATTTACAGACAAAAATAGTAAAACTTCGATTGACTTGTTTACAATGTTGTAATAATTATGTAATATTGCGCATATGATTTCATAATTTAATGACAGGTGTCCACGCCTATCGGTTACTTGGTAGCTCAATTTGAACTACTTGGACCGGAACATCGTTCATAGAACCGGGTCGACTCGCGTCAATTCAACCATGAAACCATTACATGTTTCGATACGTGTGTCATTTCAATTAATAATTTATTTACTGTCTAATATTTTTGATATTCGAAAAAGCGTGGTCTCAGAATTCAGCTTAGTCAAAGACGGTAACTTTTAAGTATGTCTTAGTTTTGGTGATCAGGTTTATTGAAATTTATTTATAAATTTATAATTTATTTTATTACTTCATTAAATAATCTTAAAGATACAGCTACTGTGCGACCCTAGAAAACAACTTAAGTTTAAAATATATTCAAATGCCAATGTTGTGCAACAGAGGATACTTCTCAGGAAACCAATTAATATCGTAATAAGTATTCTTCAAATTGAAACTACAAACTTGTATCGCAAAAAAGACGGCTAAGCGCGAGCATTATTTAGTTGTATATACATAATTTAACAACTTGCCGTACAATACAATAAACATACGTAGAAAGTGTAACTTATATGTATAGTATAACTCAATATGTAAAAAAATATATGTAGTTTATTATAACAACAATACCTGTATCCATATTTTTCGAAATTTTCGAGTTAATTTTAAATACTAAGTAGAAGTTGAATTACTAAAAAAAACATTCTAGTAATATTATTACTGCCAATAACTTTATAATGTCGTAACTTAACTTTTCACTGCATAATATTTTAGCGCGGTACCCTAAATGTTTAATGAAATGATAATTTTAAACGCATATCATAATCACTTGTCGGTGGGTTAACGCCCAGTAATTTTATTAAAACAGGATATTAATTGCAGTAACTTGTGCTAAATAATAAATACTTACGCTCCAAGAACGGTGTAAAATTCCAATGTGAAGTGGTAGTAGCAAATTCTTGGTGGCTCGTTTTCTCTGCACGCGCGAGCGCACTCATCAGGAGCGGATAGCGCGGGATTTCTTCGGAGTTCCGCTGTTGCACTGCTCGTGAAGTCCAAATGCTTCAATCCCAATTTTCCGTTGACGCTTCTCGCTAGCGGCGGCAGAGGGTTGCTCCTGAATGTTCCGCTAAGCGGACCGCTGCCGCTCGTCTGCGCGAAGGGGTTAGATGATGGTCCAACTGTGCTATCTATTCCACCGAATGATGCAAAGGGATCGTTGGCAGTCGGATGGGTCTGGACTAGGCCGTGCGTCGAAGCGAATGCGTTGTTTGAAGAATCGCGGAATGGTGTCGCTGTTCCTGATTGCCACCATGACGCTGACGTTGATTGGTCATCAGATGCACTTATTGCTTCTGTAAACAAAAAAGAAAAACACTTAGAAGCGCTTCTATTTTTTAATGTTTCAGTAATTAGTGAACACAACAACGTAATTGCTCGTCTGCATGAGGAAGTGCATTGAACTCCTTATTATACAAACAAGGCATTAATCCGATTGTATTAAGAATTCATTCTATGAAATGAAAACAGTGTCAAATATTGTGAAATTGTTCAATCTGAGATGGTAAATGTATTCTGGCGATATGTTGGTCAGATAAGCCTGCGGCGATTTAGGACAGGTGCGTTTGTGTAAACTGTTGTATTTAAGACAGTGGCGAGCAGCCGTGTTGTCACGACTCTTTTGAAACACCATAAGTTAGGACCCTAGTTGGTATCTATCCTTAAACACAAGGACTTTTACTTCCTTGTTAGTTGTTACAGTTTGTGACAGTCACTTCGGCCTATATTTTATCTAGCGTTGCATTTAATTGAACATTTCGTAGTAGATAGTGATATTCGATTTCAAAATTATGTTTTGCTTAACGCTCGCGGACTCGTGGACTTACTTCGTTACGGATAGTTTTTGTGTGGTTCAACGCTAAATTGGGCGTCGACCTTGAACTGACTTAACTTTTACTTCCTATTGGACAAATATAATCTAATTCGATTATTTCATGACACATAGACAGTTTTTTTTTAACATTGTCACTTAAGGTCGATGTGATTTTTATTCAGGCGCGTTCACTTCATACATAAAGTGGTGCTTTTAATCAACAATTAATAGGCTATTAAGAATTTCAATTAGTTTGTAACTTTTATTCCTACTATTGTAACATTTTCGTTTAGTATCAACCGCAAGGATAACTTGGTAATCGACATCTATTAATGTTTTAAAAATACTTGAAAGTAAATTCCGCACCATTAGGGCTTGATAAAAGTTAATAATAAGTATAAAATTATTTATTCAGTTAATAAATTGTAATTGTAAATGGATATTGTTTACATAACAAGCCAGTAGGAATCTATAAATCAGTTCTATTAAATTTCAATAAATCATGTAATCAGATCAGCAATGAATTCGCTCAATGAACAGCTTAAACGAAATGCATAAAATCGTTATTTTACGTCCTATATATTCTTATATGGAGTTAATCGTAATATGTTTTTAATTCATTAATCTTCTATTATTTATATAATAACGTTATATATAAACATTTTATGCCAAAGTTGGTGATAATTCGGAGCATTAGATTTTATTGAGGTGAATAAATTTATCTGTATTTTTCAGTAAAATGACCGCATTATACCACAAATGCACGTTTTGATGTGGGTATGGACCGAGATCTCGTGCTATCCTCTTAATGTTTTTGTTTAATGTTAACAATACTTTAAATGTTCTGCTTTATAATCATTCATATTTCATATTATAAATTTGAGTAAAAATATATGTAAATCATCAAGATTGTTTCTCATTATTTTATGGAATATGCATTAAAACAAACTACAAAAATGAATGTAGTGTAATAAATTTCACCCAGAAGACAACCAATAGCGGGAGCTAGGCCCAAGAAACCCGTAGTTTATATTATTATTAAAAAAATCTACATATAATTAGTACAGTATCATTCAATTTATCATATTTTGAGTATATGTATATAAGGTTTTAGGAAGATAAAGAATGAGGTTATAAGTACGTAATTGATTTCTAAGCTAGATATTTCTTAGTTTCTGCAACGCTAAGAAAACTTCCTAGTATAAAGTGAATTGCGACCAAACTTGCTGAAACAATGCCAGCTTGTCCATAATGATTGTAAAACGAAATGTTTATGTCCATTAGCTTAACAGTTTAAAGCATTTAATTATCAATATTACAAGTTCTATTGCGATATTGAATAAACAACTCTGGATAAATAAATGTATTGGGGCCACAAATGTAAATCAAATATTTTGATTAATGAGAACTGTTTTGTATAACCCAGTTTATACTTTTCCAATGCATATTTTATGACTGTATTAAGTATATTCACTGTCAAAACTATTAACCTCTAATTCCTTACACTTAAAAATTAAACAAGCTGAAACTCTTCCGAATTTCAACCACTTAGTAAAACAACATTTTTTATTACTTTAACTTTTCCAGACTCCATTATATTTTTCTGGAAGTAACTATGTGTATTTGTATGTATGTATATATAATATATGTGTATCTATCTTTATAAATTATACCAAACACATTTTTTACAATTTATTGATCAGCTTTTCCGTACTACTGGTTGCCTGTAAGAAATCTCTAATAGTGATAAGGCCGCCAATTGTCAAAACACTTTTTGCTGTAATTTTTTTAACTTTAGTTTTAAGGTGTATTTTTTTTGACAAAAAAGCATTATTATTATATTTTAAACATGGCTTGGTGAACGCGTTAAAAATATCTCAATTAGTATACAAATTTTAACATTGTAAATATAATAAATTGTATTAGTTATTAAGAATTCCCCTAGGGAATATCATCGGCATTCAAATAAGTTGTTAGTAATTCATCTACGCCATAAATACGGAGATATCTATCTCTCACAACCCACGTGGCTTTGTGGTATCCAATTCTAGTCCTTATTGCAGATAATAAATGATTTTAATAGCTATTTATTAAAGTATGATGCAATTTTATTCGTTGATTATACGTTAGTACGGGAAAGAACCCCATCTACCTTTTGACGACCATATTACCGGGTTTAATCCGCACACTGGGAAAATAAATTTATTAGGAGTACTTTGTTGCTATATATTTTATGTATGAAATTATAAAAGAAATGTATTTAAATATGTAATTTTGACGTTATGATATGTTGCCATATCTGCAGATGTTCTAGCTGTGGTTTTATTATCTGTAATCATCATCAATTTCTACATTTTGAAGGTTAATTTTATTTGACGTCAAGTCGATTTAGATGTGGAATTGCTCTCACGATCTCGTTTTGTTTTTATTAGAAAGTAATGGACAGCGTATTTATTGTACCTAATGTAAATACATTAGAAGATTACGTGTAATATATATCTATACTAATATTATAAAGAAGTAAAGTTTGTGTGTTTGTTAAATTGTAAGTAATCTCGAGATTTACTGAACCGTTTTAAAAAAATCTTTAACCAATAGAAAGCTGATTGCTGAGTGTCAAAGGCTACATAAAAAACTGAAAGGGATACTTAACATTATGCCCAACGAAGTGGGCACGGGTCAGCTAGTTTAAAATATATTAGAAGATGCAGCTGACATTAAAATATGCCATTGATTGAAGCGGTGCTTTTTGTATTAAAACAATATGTATGATATAAATATTTCTCTTGTCCCGACACTTATTTAAACGATCTTTCAGTTAAGTACTTACTGACAACTATAAATTTAATAACATTTAATTAAATCTCCGATAACTTCGCTTTTCTTTCAAACTAAATAAGTCTTAACTTGTAAATGCAAGTTAATTTAAATAAATTTACTGTGTCATTGATACTACAGTTTAAAATTAATCTAAGTATAGTGCATTGTGGTTTTTGTGTTTCAAAATTATCACCCCGAAAGGCACACTCGAAACTACTTGAATAGCTGACCGCAAAAACCTACGATTGAATTGAAATGGCGCAAAACATAACCGAAAGTACTATTTGCACGAAATTTAATATAGTTTGTCTTAGATACAATAATAATCATTATATAAGAAGGAATGATTTGACTGTTAGTTCTAATTAAATAGAATACAAAAGCACTAGACTGATTCTTACAAAATTCGGTATAGATATAGCTGTAAGCCGCGGGATGAACATAGGCTTTTCGTAGCGTATAAAGCCTCGTAATTGTAATAATAAGTGGAGATGGAGAAAAAAAGATTTTTAAATTAATATATTTTGGATGGGAATTTGTCATTATGAGTTTCTTAGCTGTCGTAACGTCGATAGCAATGTCGTCGATGCATGATGATGTATTTAACATGTTAAAATGTAGTCTATGTCAATAATAAAAGATAATTAGTATGGGCTGTCAACTATTTATGTTTCCGTGCAGGAATAATTAAAATATTAAAAAATTCTTACAATTTATAACCGTTACTAGCTATTGCCCGCGACTCCGTTCGCGTGGACTTTCATATAAACTGTGACCCTCCCTTTCCTCCCTTACAATCCTCAAAAATTGTAGCCTATGTGTTATTCTGATGTATAAGCTATATTGTGGTAAAGTTTCATTCAAATCCATTCAGTAGTTTTTACGTGAAAGAGTAACAAACATCCATACATCCATACATCCATACATCCATACATCCATACTTACAAACTTTCGCCTTTATAATAGTAATAGGATAGGATAATACCCGTGCAAAGGCGGGGCGGGCTGCTTGTACATAATACAACTAAATCGTTAAACGTCAGTTGCAAGGCGAATGTTTTGCAACTAGTGCAATTGTAATATATTCATTGCCATCTGACCTCACATAGTTCTTATAATATTTGAACCTTGAATGTAACAATGATATGAGCACGTAACTTCAGGTAATTAATAGAATAATTAATTTGTGTAACCGTTCCACTTCATTGGTATTTGGTATTTACAGAAGTTGAATCAGTATTTCCTTACTGAAATAAAATCAAGTAGGTCAAGAATACTATAAGGAAAAATTGATTGTTTTCCTTATTTATTTGGGATACAACTAACAAAACTAATAATTAATTTATAAACTATGAAACTATAATTTACGATATATTTAAATCGATCGTTAATAATTATTGACGATTTGAACTTCAAAAATATTTTCTTAAAGTCATTCTTAGAGTTTCTTTAATAAATTTTCGCTAAGAAATATAATAAGGAATATAAAGGAATATTTTCTTCAAAGATAATTTGATATCAATTGCATTATCATAAGTTAGCTTTTGTTTGCAGTAAAGTATTCATGGAATGTGTAGGCGTTGAATAACATTAATGAAAAATCTAATATTTCATTCATTCATTCACAAGGTCAAATTTCATTAAGCGTCGAGACGTTCGGCAAAAATCATTAAATTAAAGGTCGAACTAAATTCATTACAGAGATTAACGACCCTATAATAGTTTCTTCTCAAAGGCTATTAATACAGCCGCAACATTTTTCTGAGGTTTTTGACATATTATGGCGGCATATAAACTTAATGTCCAATATTCGTTCTAACTATAGCCCGTACCAAATCAATTCGGAACGATATTAAACAATTTGCAACATTACAATTTGTCATATCGTTACATAAGATACAGTTGTCGAAGATATAAAATTTTATTGAGCAGTGATTATTATGCAGTCGGAAAACGCGAAGCTTTTACTTACTCAACTAAACAATTGTGGGCGCTCAGGCGTAAATAGTGAAAGTGTCCACTTTACCAGACACTTTGAGAACAAATCGAGTTTACTCCGACCACGTAACATTGTTGACTAAGAGCTACACATTATATAGAGTAATTTAATTTTTTGTCGAAAGCCAGTCATTGTTATAATAATGGAACGAGGAAAAAAGTTAATATTAATGTTCATCAATAGAATTTATCTTCAAATATCCGACTATGAACTTTCCATATTCATATTAATAGTAGAAAAATGTGTCAGCCATGTTGCAAAATTGACGGGCTCATACCACAAGGTGGCTGTCCTCCCATAAATAAATGGCGTCAAGTTATGGCATTTCACCAGAATGAGTGATTGTTAGAATTTCGTGTGGTACATAGATGCATGGGATATTTTCTATACCGACCTCCTTCATTCCATATCGTTTCTTCTTAATAGTTATAATTTATTGATTATTTATTTTTATTAACATTATTATTTTATTTATATATTTTATGGGTGACCAAAACGAAAAAATACCAAATTCGCAGGTGATGTAACAGAAATTGTATATAAAAAGTACGTTATTTTAAAATTGCTCGACTTATTTTCTTGTCAGTTATGTACTGATAAATTTAAAAAGTTTATTAGGAAGTTAATTAATTTGCTTTATAAAGCGTTACATTAAAGATAGGAATTTATGATGTAACCGACTACTAGTAAATGTTATTTCCCAGTCATGTTTAATGAATAGACCTCTGTAACAATATAGAAATAATTATGTAGACTATTCATTAGATATATTAGTAGGCGCAAAAAGGTTTTATTAGGTTTTTGCAAGCCTTTATATTTCGTAAATAGCAATCATATCTGGTCTTACAAAATTATAACGACTGTTTAATTTAAATTTTAATTATTAAAACTAAAAGTAATTAGATTATATTAAAAATAATTTCAAAAAATTATACAATTAAAAACGGGCATGAGACTTTCTCTGATAGAGATATATGTTTTAAATTTAATTAAAATTGCACTGGATATTAAATATTTTTCGTCATACCATTAGCGTTAGAATGCGAACTTGTTCTCATCGCAAATTTAGAAATCGAGAGTATATTCGTTAATTTTCGTGTTTGAATGATAATTTTGAACGCGTTTCATAATTTGTATTATTTCCTTACACACATGTGAAATTCTTCACGTAACGTTTAACTTATGAATAAACTTAAATTTAATATTGCACAATCTAACTTTAAATACTTATGTTACATGTGCATTTAATACCAACCAGGATGAAGCTCTAAATTTAGTAAAATTCGTGTTGTTTACGTGTTTTTGAATATAGAAGGAATATTCCTATTTTAATGTTTTTGGGTCTTTTGCATTCGTCATCATCGCGAAATGCGGATAGTTTTATGATCATAAAAAACCGATTTGGGTTTTATTAGAACTAGCAAGCAGATAGGAGCACAAAAATGTGTTACAGAACATGGATTAGTCGTTCCTTCAGTAAATATAACAATGTAACAGCTGCAGAACTCGTATGTGGACTAACCCACTATTGGAAATAAGAATTTTTATTGTGTCGTACGAATTATGCTGAAGGTCAAATACCTTCACTAAATGTTATAATTACTATGAAAGGGACATGTATCGTGACAAATTTATTACTCACGACTTGATAATAATCAAATAACAATAATTGCTTCCAGATATTTTAAAACATTTATATCCTTGTTGTTTTTTTCTAAGTATAATATAAAAGTCCTAAGTGATCATTTTAAAGTTATAGACGCATTTATCGTTAATTAATACGTTAACACTTCTATAATGGTAATTTTATTGCAAGGTTGATTTAAAAAGTAATTCAGTTCGCTTTAAAATTTATTAGATTATAATACTACATTTATAAAAGACTATTAACATAATACATTTTAGCGAGGAACAATAATTCTTTATTTTCTATGCTCTATGGCATTTTTACGTACACAAAACCATTGATATTTTTCATTTTTTATTTTTTATAGCTTCGATATTCTTAGCTTTTATACTAATTTCTTCATCCTTGATATCAAGTCTTTCAACCGTTTTTCCTCATATAAAGTAGCCTAATGTTTTTTCCTAAGCTCTACAAAATGTTTGTACTAAAACTAAATTTCATTCAAATAGGTCATATGGTTCAGAAATGACAGCATAATTGACAGACAGAAACTTTCGCATCATATAATATTATCTTCTAGTAGGGATTAATTGAAAACCTTTTAGCGAAGAAGATTAATTATTATTTATTACATATTAGATTATCAGTAACTCTGATTGATCATGCCTGATTATTTCGTAAGTTCTTAATGCGTAAAACGAAACCGACGTTATTGAACGCTTATCAATCATATGTCGAACTGATACCGGAAGAGGTTGAATTCAGTTTAGTAACGATTGCGTTACACTACCTCTTGGTGTTATCTGTGGGAAGTCGGCAAGAGTTCAATGAAAATATCCTTTCCCACGCTTTTTCTGTTCAACAGTAGGTGGTCTTAATTATCGTGTTGCACTTAGTTTAGCGGCTTACGCAGGAATTACTCACGAAGCAATTTATGTGTCGGTAGTGTTCGTCTGAGATGTGGGATGAGAGAGAAAGAGATAGAATAGCAGGACAAAATTGGATACATACAACTTAAAATATGGATATTTGGAAAAAAATGGAAGAAAGTTTTAATTGTAAGGGGATCATATAACGAAAATAAATACTAAAAAGGTTAATAAAGAATGTTATAGTAATAAAGCGTTTGTCTAGAGTAGATTAAGCATGGGTTATTAGGAACCGTGACTTGTTATTATGGAAAAAATATTGTGACGATTTACTCCGACTAATATTATAAACGTAGATACGAATTTTTTCAGGATGTATTTAAGTAGGGTTGTTGCTCTTTGTCGTTATATCAATTGAATGAATTGAATACCTCAAGTTTAGCATGCATTAACACGTAGTGAATATTCCGGTATTCCTACAGAATAGGGTATAAGCACATAACTTCATAATGTTTAAAAAATGTATGTAGTTACGAATCAGAGTATCTACTCCGAATGCAATCGTCGTCGATATCGAAAATTTTTGATACTGCTAACCGAGCTATGAGACTTAATATACTCTAATAAAGAATCGGATCGCACATCAGTTTATCGGAATGTTATCGAAACAGAAACAAAAAAGTTTTTACATTAATTCAAAGTTGCTCAAAAACTGTATCGAAAATAATAAAAATCGACATCGATTGTGTTCGGAGTAGAGCTTCAGATTAAAAATTGTCAGTTACTGAGGTGAAAAAGTTATTAGCGTCCTTAACCTTAATTCGCTCGTTTGAGACAGACCGGCCTTTGTTGTAGACTCCCAGAGAAAACAATCGGCGCTAATTCAGTGCGTTATGCTCATTCAAACTTTGAGCTATTGTTAAACATTAATTCGATAAAATTGTTTCATTTCTTTAATCGTTGCGTTTTATGAACGAACGAATATAATTAAAATTTAGCTATCGATTTGTAGACTCATAAACCCTAAAAATGAAATTAAGTATAACATTTCAAAAATCAACAACGTGTGTAACGTAAATAGCCTTTCACGAATGTCACTATCATATATATTTAATGCATGTATGTATGAGTTATGAGATTAAGGTCTATGCTGTATGCAATAGTATCGGATCCCTCATAATCCGTCAATCGGCAAGTCGATTGTAGTGAAGTAGCAGCGCCTTGACATCGACCATTAGTACGCTTTCGCAACTCACGGCCACCCTTCTTTCTCGTTTTGTGCCAGTTTAAATTTAAAAGCTATTAAACATTCGTAATATAGCCCAATAAGTCCGTATTTGTCGTCACTCGATCCAATCCAATTGCTACACTAGAGGTAAATACGATAAAATGTAATAAAATAAATAATTAATGATATTGCAATTCGAAAAACATTTTCAATTGCGCATTTATTTTACTGCTCGTTTATTATGTGATCTAGTTCGGATTTCAAAACGTGTATATTTAGTACTAAGTTGGTAGACTGTTTCTTCGTTGTTGTTGAAATTAAAAGGGACTCAAGAAAAAGGGAAATTTATACAAATTTTATATAAAAGTAATTTATGATAAAAGATTCTAAAGATTGTAAAAAGGAAAAATCTTTAAAAAGTTTTCATCAACAGACAGCTAGAACTAGTATATAAATGCTAAGTCTCGAATATCATAAGCGCGTTTCAGAACTCGGCACGTAGTACGCAGTACAGAACAATATTAACGAGTATTCCGAGCTAAAACACGATACATACAATGACTGATAGTAGAAATCGAACAAGTCTGACCATTACACAAAGGTCCTTAGGCGGTAACGTTTTAGCATTAAATACGCCTTATAATTGTCAAAGCTATTAAACCAATCGATTCACGACATTCGCTATCAAAAATTAACATCAACTGCTGGTTTCAGTTATCACGTTCTATTATCTAAGGCAAAGTAATAAATGTTTGCGAAGTAACGTCACAATAATGAGGCGGTTAAGCAAATTATAGAGTCGAGTCGATACTAAAATAATGAGAGGCTTGATTTCTGTGTAATAGTTGGACATGTGCATTGGATATTAGCGACTTTGTCATGAGTTAAATAGTGCTAGTAAAGAGGTTTTAGGGTTTGTTAAAATTGTATAAAAAATATTTTGATTCTAGTTTTTTAAGGAAGCTAGTCGTAGAGTTTATATAGTCTTTGATGCATTACATATTCATTGGTAAAATATGATTCCTTTTTTAGATATTTTAATATGATAATTGAGGGGAAGACGAAGAATCTTCTTTAGTCAAGTCATTGATATTGGTGCTTTCTTTCTATAGTCATGTGTTGCTTACAGGACTTCATTTTATTAACCACTTAAAAAAAGTAGTGAATATAATTTACGCAAGCATAATTTAACCCACTTGAAGGCTAGATATTTTGCTGCATACTGCAATATAAATATAATTTCATGGAACAAAATAATGCACACTTTGAATCATTCTTTTAACCGTCTTCAATACTTATATTTGGCTATCCGAATTGCAAAATGTTTAAACATAAATAGAAGTTTGAAGTATTTCACAATGTAATTGTTTATTCAACATAACTATTAAATTTTAGTGGATGCATTTGTAAGACCGGAAACGTCGCATAGTTTGCCGCAATTAAAAGTTTTTCACAATTAAAAAGTAAATTTAACTTTAATAATGAGTTTATGAATTTGTAACAATGTCTGTTAGAAGAACTTCAAAATTAAAAGTTACTTAATTCAATATTATATACTTGTAGTATAAGAGTTTTTTTCTTGAATTTTAAATGATATCGTGTAATATGACATTGTGAAAATTATAGCTTTTACTCGCAGTTTCACTCGCATTGAATCAATTAATTAAATATCGGAAATGTAATACGCTCTTCGTTACTGACTGCGAAATGGCTTTGAGGTATATGTGTCTATTTTTTTCAAACTGATTCAAGAATATGAGTACCATTTCATGATGGTCGGTCCAGTAGTTTTTACGTGAAAGCGAAACACACATGAGGATAGTGAGGACTATCACATATATTATATTAAAGTAAGGATTTATGATACAAAAAACTTAAAAACCTTCCTTCCCTCAATCTTAAATTATCTACCTAAAGTGTCTATGTCGGTAACGATTAAACTTATAAATTTATTAAGTCATTTATAATTTGAAAATCTAACGACTTTTTAACTTAAAGAGAAGTGGCTCCAGAAACAATCCAAAGTATAACGTACGTAGTTTTGAAGTATTTCACAATTTAAAAGCTAATTTAACTTTAAATATGAGTGGATGTATGTGTAACAACGGAAGCGGTTGGCGACACGAAACTAAGAACCGTGGAGTGACCTTGGGGATTTTGTACAATAATTAATTGCTCTTGATATAATTATTTTATAATACAATGGGTGCTTTGCTAACCTGTAAGTACGTATTGCGTCATATTTGTTTTTGCAATGTGTAAACGTTTTTAAAGGTAAGTAGAAAATTGCTTTCAGAAAAAATGTTTTATATTTTATTTCGATTAGAATTTTGCGCAATATAGTTTTACATACCTATATGTATTATTAAATTGTATAGGTACATAGTATATAAGATATTTATATATAATAGAGACAATGTTAAAATATCTAATTCTCAAAATGTCGTAAATATTTCCGTTGTTTTTGGTCAACGAAAATTGTTACTATTAAAGGCGTGTTTCTTGATAACTCCCAACTATTATACCAAATACAGAAATCTAAGTCAAGCTCGTACAATAGTGCCATATAAGCACAATAATCTGTATTTTCACACAATTAGCTATTGTCGACGGAGCAATCATAGAGTTATGAAACAAGAGAAGAAAATCTATTCAGTCACTTAATTATTAGCATTTATGTGTGGTTTTTAAAATGGAGTGATATTATTAATGCAAATATATTGACTAAACAGATTTTAGTGAAGTTTACTACCTATAGATATACTCGTATAACTCGGAAAAAGACATAGGCTACCTTATATTGCAATACAGGGCTTGAAAGTTTGTTTTCCTTAATGATTTGTTGATGCTTATTTATATATTATATAGCAAGCTTTATAAATAACTATAAATTGGTAATTCACAAAAAAAAATCGTCTTATACGCTTTTACTTAAGTAAGATCGCGGGGAAGTTCTACTTCGTTTTTTTTCTCAATAACAAGGAGAGTGTTCTAGAAGCATTACAATTTATAACTAATCAAATACAATGCAGGTCGCGGTCACAATTTGTCGAGCAATTTCGGCCAATCTAGATTTATATAAATTACAGCGCAACTCTCAATGCCATAACTAAAATTATATCTCCAATTCGCTACAATTTCCTCAATCGTTACATTATTATTAAAATACGACTATTGTCTTGTTATATGAAGGATATTTTTATTACGAAATACTCACTGATTTATTTCGGCTAAAATTATTTGAATGAAACCCATAAGATCGTTTTTATGGGCAATTAATTTATATTATAT